>JBBPKV010000111.1:0-29584 GCA_038089455.1 Tylopilus cf. leucomycelinus
TTCTGGCGTTTTCATTTCGTGACTACGTAGCTATCATCTTCTCTTCCCAATCTCCCCAGTTCCCATCGAGGCAAGCAGGCAGACCATCTGACATCATCATACTGGAAACAGGAACGATCAATCACACTCACTTCAGCCTAGATCAACCCCTACAAACGAGTCAGGCGAGATGGTATTCGACATGATCACCACGATATCTAAATACGCATAGTTAAGAGACCATAGCGACCAAAAAAGAAGAAAAAGTCCATCAACCCCCGTGCTATAAGCTTATGGCGACCTCTGGTACGCCTGAATCCTCGAGATCCAGCATGGACACTTTATCCCGCAAAATATGAGGTTCAACCTCTTCCGCTCGCGTGCGATCCGAACCTGAGTCGGACAGCGTGCGAGAACCAACCGTCCCAGTCTCCGTCCCACTGTCGTCTGTCGGCGTGTGCGCCGCATCCTCATGCCCAGGCGGACACGCTGGGGTTTTGGTCTTGACGACCAGGTCTACTGCCAGCATCTCCCGGTGTCCCGTTTCCTTTTCCTCCTCCTCTTCCATAATGCTGTCCGACCGACCTAGCTTGCCAGGTAGTTCGATCCTGGGCGCCACTTGATGTTCCCCCAGCGCGTCGGGACTGGGAAACGCCACCCCCATTCTACGCGCGAGCTTCCGCTCTCGGATCCTCGCGAGGCTCAGACGACGTTCCTCCATCCACTGTTCCTCATCAAGCACGGGCGCGGCTGCTCGTGCCGCAGTTTCGGTCGTCGGCGCGACCTTTTCACATTCCAAAGTCATCCCTGCGGCAGCGAGCACACGCATGATGGGGGCGTGAGAACGAGGGTTGGGCATGCGATGAGCATAAGTGGCATTCATCCTGCGAGGGGAAGAGAGGTTAGATGGGGTAAAAAATAGCTCGCTCGGAGCCGAGTTTGGATGGCCCTTACCCTGGGCCAAGGACGAACTCGCCACCCAGTTGTGTAAAGTCGCCAGCTTTCTCCCACACGGGCATACCGACACGAAGAGCGTTCTTGAAGACCATGGCGATACCACCCACAGGTCCGTGACGCACGTAGCCGCCTCGCTTACGTTGCGAGATAGGTTCCATTACGCGCAAGGTCATGCCTAGCGCCTTATAAAGACGCAATGTGGGGTCGGTGTAAACCGTGAATGGAGTGCGAAATATTTCTATATGGGCCATCAATCATTGATGTACTGAGCCATCACTGTCAGCGGCGGGACACGCACGCCTGTAAGATTTGATCATGTTGAAGGAACCATTGCCGATAACGACCAAGTTCACTTCCGTATCCTTCAGCATCCCCGGATCAACGTTGTCTGCCAGAGAGAACATGTAGTCTTGACATAACGGGCACCTAGACTCGTTTCAGCGTCTGATCGTTCACACGACGGAGTGAAACCTACCAGAAATGTCTGATAAAAAGGACAATCGTCTTTTGGTCTCGGAAAATCTCGCCGAACGAGACACGCAGGCCACTTTCAGCGACGACGAAGCACGAAGCAGCCTCCGCGAGTTGTCTGGGAGTCGGCAATGCATGTTCGTCGAACGACGGTGAGGAAAGCAACTGAGCCGTAGATGGCCGTGCGGTCTCGTGTTTGTGCAGAGAGCTGACAACGGGGCCAAAGCTGCGACCATCGAGGGCAGTCAGAGAGCGCACGTGGGTAGGTGCAATTGCGGCACGTGTAGAGGCATGAGAGGAATGGGAAGGTAGGGAGGAACCGCCAAGGCTACTCGTAAAGCCCAGCTCAGCATCCGTAAAGGGCTCGTAAACATATCCAGTGGTCGAGTCACGAATGGGGCTCGAGACGTCCATGGTATGTAGACGAGTGGCAAGCTCGGCCGGGAAGAGCGTTGCCGACTTACGACGAGCGTGAAAGGTGTTCTCTTCCGAAACGTGTTTGGGCTTGGATGATCGGTCGTTAGAGAGATGGGGGAATGACGTATAAGAAGCGTTTGTTTGACTCAAGGATAAGTTGTCAGTAGACTGCGTCAGACTTAGGCGACTCCCGAGCTTCTTTGGCAGCAACCGGGTAAACTTCTTAGCCTTGCTCGGCATTGTCACATGGTCTTCGGCCGAAAAGGAAGCCAAACGGAGCGGAGAGGACGGAGCGGGATAGCCAGCATCAGAACGGACGCGCGGAAAGAACGACTGTACGCTCTCGCTGCTCTGTTCGATGGACGACGTGGGTGAGATAGCCAGAGGTTCCGCGGTGAGTGCGGGAGTAGACGAGAGCGCATTGGCAAGAATAAAAGACTGGAGTTTTGCGTGTCCGTAAGGCGAGTTCTTGGGTGGGATGGGCACCGTAAGTCGCGCTTCTTTTCTGGACACGGCCGAACGAGAGCGCCTACGCTCGATTGGGACGGGTCGTGAGTACTTGGGAGCGCGGTCCCGGTGGTGTGGTGTAGATTCTGGCCCATTGGTGGGCGTGTCTAAAATGTTGGAGGTACTTCTAGTGTATGATGTCACGAAACCTAAATCCCTACCCGAAGGTGTGGGTGAAGTGACTGGGAGAGTGTCATGGTTAAGATAAGCCTGATATACGTCTGGTGGATATCTGCCGCCAGTGTAAGGGAGGGTTGGGAGGTGGGAGGTAGATTCACCGCGAAAGGAGAGAGGGGCGCCGGTACTGCTCAGAGTGCTGGCGGTGCGACTTCGAAGGATGGAGAGCGGCGCGAAAGGATCGTCGGGGTCTGGCGTCGGATACCGTGCTTCACTGGCAAGGTCTAGGCCCGGGGCGGGCTTTCGTCGAACCCGAGATTGGTTGAGGGAGGAATCACAGGTTGATACAGACATGGTACAGACGTAGCTCGCCCAAAGCTCGAGACCTGCAGGAGGGACGCGGGGGGATGGATTCCAGCGGGAAAGCGAGGGACAATCATCTACGAGTCTTTATGTAGGATCCCCATCGTGGCTTCGGTGAGGATGGTCGCTGCGAACCTTGTTCCAGGGATTACACGTTTTCCGCATTGCCCCAATTCCCGTCGGTTACCGCGCCTCTTTATCGCCAATTTGGCTGGTGTCCGCAGTGCTTCTGGATATGAAAGTCAAAGGTGATGTTTACGGCTGGCTCGAGCTCATCATGATGGTCAAGTCGGCAATCACACGACTGAGCATAGTGCTCAGCGACACTCCCTCTAAGGCCGCCGTTACTCAGATTTGAAACGATCAATCTTCAACGCCTTGTCTGAATGTCCATATCTTATTTGCTTCCTTGTTCCCTCCTTCATAAGCGGAGAATCGACGGACGACCACAGTTGGGCATCACCAAGATGTACGATTCCAGGGCAACGCGGCTGCCAGTTATTAATTACAGGATCCGGGAGAGCGTTCTAATGGTACGAGATCTCAAGAATAACCTTACTTTTCCATCCCATATCCATCTCCCGTTCGTCCTGGCCGCGAGTACTCAGCAGTTGCCTGGAACAGGCGCAGGCGTTGGCTGAACCATAAGCTGTGGATGCCATGAGTATCTTTCTGCGGGGCACATGCAAGCAAGTCAGCTCGCCTTGATAGTTTGAGCAGTGGCGAATATCGTGCAGGCCACCCCGAAGACACCTAGCAGGATATCTCCAAACTTCTCCATCGGGGTCTTGGCCACCGCTTTATAATGCAACAGCGGAGGATATACGAAACACAGCGGGATACTGGAGATCAAGTCGTTCTCCACAGGATATCCATATCATAGCAACCGAACTCACCAAGCAAAACTACCAATCAACGCAACAAACTTGTCGAGGTCCGCAGCACCTGCCCAGCTAATCCCCGTGCAAACCATCACCAGTCCAGAGCGGAAGAGGTTCTTCAGCCATTTCACGCGCAGGTCCCGTTTACCACTCCTGACAAACAACCCATTCTCTAGGATGCGCACGGCCGGGAAGAGCTGGAGTGGAATAGACAAGAGAATAGCCGCAGAGTATAGGAATTGGACCTGTTCCACCGAGTCAGCCAGATCGTCGGGACTCGTAAAAGGCGAATCAACTTACAGCTTGCGTGAATTTGTTTGTCGGGTCAAGGTTGACGAGGACAACCGCATTGACCTCCGATCCAAATGTCAAATAAGCGAGAGCACCAGCTCCGCCAAAGAGCACTTGCGAAAGAAGTGAGTATCATATGGCGATAGACAGCCTGAGACGATGAGTACCAAGTGTTCCGACCAAGACACCAGTCAAAGCCTCGGGAAACTTATGTGGTTCGCGCATGGCATCCGTAATGGGGATAACCTGAGTTGTACATCGAAACTTGGGTGACGAAATTTAGTAATGGAGGACATACCAGGCCTACTCCTTCAAACGAGAAAACAGCAGTACTTCGCAACCTCATTAACAAACCATAAATTCGACCAAACTGGGACCCACCCGATGAACAAAGGAAAATCTCGTGGATTAAACATCTGGATCGGTGCGATGCCCCTATTGCTGATGATGGAAATTTCACTTCCAAAGATATAAAGCAAGCCAGCAAGGATAAATGCATCTGCGATGAGGGCAGTCGTACTAAGTTTCGCGAGGCTTCGAACGAGCGCCAATGGGAGAAAGATGATTAGCTGAATGAGGATAAAGAATAGGACAGTGAAATTGCTTGCGCAATGTGTGACTGCCGAAACAACTGCCTGTGGAAGTCGGTCACGTCAGTGCTGCGTCGCTGTATCGAAAAAGCTAACCTGGAGATTTTCCGCGACAAAGATAGTGTAAGCTGTGACAAACCCAATTTGGGATATCGTGATAGAAAAGAGTATCGCATATCGCATCCATGGTCCATATAGCGCTCCACCGATGTCTAATGTTCGTGTGAATCAGGTGTTGATTTGGCGGATGGGGCTTCTCACCTCCAAAGGAACCAGAAACGACGAATTTTGCCCGAACCAGAAGTAAAAATGAATATAGGGAAGCCAAAGCAATGACTGTGATAGTGACGACGGAAAAGAGGAGTCCTCCGTTGGCAAATCTGTTCAGTTTGTCGGATCACCAACAGAACTCTGGAAGCAAGCGGGACTTACGCCTTCCCAAGGAACAGCACACCAGTCCCTATGAATGCTTTTAAAAGCTAGCAAGAAGCCAACGTCAGGAATGTATGTGGAGCTGTACAAGATGCTCACCATCAGTACCGCCTGTAGTACGGTTGCGTCACCATGGGTACTAAGGGATGCAACTCGTCGCCTGGCCCGAGAACGTGACCGATCACGGGACTTCAACAATGACTGGGTCTCATTGGCGGCGCCTGTGGTTGAAGGAGCGAGTTGATCAGCCGTTTCCTCGTCTTCCGTTCCATCATCGTCTTCCTCGAGGTCCTCTCCAGCCTAGTGTAAATGTAGCCAGTGCTTTTGCGACCACGAAGAAATTTGCGTACAAATTGGCCATAGATGTAAAGGAAATCGATAAAATTGCTCGTTGGTCGCCATTCAGTAGTACCTTGTTCGTTTGCTTGCAGGAGAACATAGTTTCGCCTGAAGCCACCGGGCTCGTGAATATGCTCGAAAGCAGGGTTGGGTGGTGCAACAGAACCTGAGTATGACGAAGCGCGTGGCCGAACAACTTGTCGCCTCTGGTCTGCATGCCACTTGTAAATGTCATGGCTGAAACGTGACGTGATTGATAACGGCCGGAACTTGAAGGTGTGGAGATAAACTCACGTAACGTCTGCACCTGGAACATTGTATGGTATAGGAAATGTGTCGGACGCTTCTCGCTGAGGCAATGGGGGCTGTCCAGAAGGTTCGTCTAAGTCGGGCGTATCTTGATCAGAGTCGTCTGAAGAACGCAAGTCAGTGCGACTGCCGCGGCGTTCTCCATGGAAAAGGAGATGGCGTCGGAGAACTCTAGCCTTGTCTTCTGCAGGAAGGTCGTCGAGGTCTACTACGGAACTGTCGACCGCACTCCCTGAAGCTGCGGTGTTTGCTGGGCGCTTCACGTTGATGGTGCCACTGGATGGACGGTGAAGTTTGGCGAATAGCTCGTTAGAGGAAAGATTAGTGCTTGGCGACGCATTCGAGTTTGAGTCGATAGAGTACGTGTAGCGGAGTGGGACGTTGGGAACTGGGGGTGTTCCAGAATACTGAGCACGGAGAGCACGGATGTCGGGAGTGCCAGAGGGAGAGGGCGTGTCCGAAATGAGGGTGGGAGGAGAGCTAGGACGGATGTTGACTGGTTTGGACGGGGAGGACATGAGTAGATGGTGGTGGAAGGAGAGCAAGAGCAAGAGACCACAGCGACTCGATATCCCAGTTTAGTCACAAATGAGCGGGCATTCCGAATTAACCGACCTGGCAAATTCCACTGCGCCTTGTAGCCCGAGGTATGCTCTGGAGGACCATCCATCCGTCCATCCTTTTAACCAGTCGTGTGACCATGAGGACGTCCATTCGCTGTGTCTACCGGGAACGACTCACTACAGGCCTGACAGTCTACAAGTACTTGCATTTTTGGCAGAACAGGACTCGTTCCCCTTTACCCGCGAATTACCCGACGTCGTTTCGAGACTAGGCAAGCGCGTACTGATTGCTACATTCGTGCTGACTGTATCGCCCCGTGGCCTTTGCCAACGTGCACGGGCGCCACGCTGGTGTGATTGCGAAACGGTCGAGTTCCGTTATCGCGTTGCACCTGGACGGGCTGTCGTCGACGATAAGCAGACGCGCGACGAGCCTGACCGTGGAATCGAGTCAATGGGCTTGGAAACGATGGTGCTACGACTCCCACTCATGATGTCGCTGCCTCGCAGTTGTGCTTACCCTGCAATCTCCAGCTGAATTGCGAACACGGAGAGAGACACGAAAAGCCTGACGGAAATGAGAACTACAAGATAGGGCCTTTCACGGCTTTCAAACTAGCATCCGAATCCTAGACTTGATGACCGGCGACCAGACTGACATAACTAATACCCAACCAGGATTACGAGATAAGTAACGATAACAAAAGAAAGTCGACGTCGACATGCAAAACAGACACTACTCAATCACTGGATTGTATCATCTCATTCAGTTTGTCTGCGTCCACCCCAGGGGTGCGGGTAGCGACACGACATTTGAGTTCAAGGGGATGCCTGGGACGACCACGGTCATTTGAGCTCCAAAAGTCAGGGACATGTGCTCACGATATAAGTCCGGTTGACCACTTTGGGTCGGGATCTATTTCAACGCCGTTCTTGTCCAACGGTCTCGTGAACTTGAACACGCTGAGGAGATGGGCAATTGCTATCCATAACGAAGCGTCCGCAAAGTGCCGACCGACGCTAAAGTGACGTGAGCTGTGCAGTAATGATCGCATGGCGAAAGCGTCTTACCAGACTCGACGTCCAAAACCAAAGGCTAACGCCACCGAGTCATCGTTGAGTTGGCCATCCTGATCAAAGAATCTCTCGGGGATGAATTCGGTTGGATTCGAGTACCTGGCCTCGTCCCTAGACATTGCCCTTGGTCATATAGGTTAGGATCGTCACGCAGTACGACAGTATACATACATACCAAAGGTTAGCCAACACCACGCAACCTAGACTACCCGTCAGAATACAAACGTGCGAAGAGGGAAATACAAACCTTCAGGAACGCATTGGCCCTGATATACATCACCCCTGGTCGTGTAGTGGGGCAGACCTTTCGGTAATCTCATCGACCAGTGATAGATATACATACACATACACATACCTAACGGGAATACAGGATGCCATCTCAACGTCTCACGCAGAATTGCATCGACGTAAGGCAGGGAAGACCTGTCTTCGAAATTTGGTAGCCTGTGTGCTCCGACGACGGCGTCGATTTCTTTCTGAGCACGTTCTTGGACATCCGGGTAGCGCATCATCGCAAGGACGAAAACGATCAAAGTCGATGCGGTCTGTTCCGTTGTCTCAGGGCTTGCACAGTGAGGTGACACAGAGGACGTACCGTTTCAACACCAGCTGTTCGTGTTCCGCGTGAGTCGGTGCGGAAAACTGAAATAAATCTACTGACCAATGAAAGCCGTTGCAGAGGAAGACTTCAACGCGAGTTCGAAGCCTTCTGAATTACGTTCTGGGAAGCGGTTGAACGACTCGGACACCATACACGGTCCGGAAACACAGGACTTCTAAAGTGAGTAGTGAACGGGATCAGGCAACTGAATGAACGACCGGAGTGAATAGATGTTTCACCACTCGATCACGAGCATAGCGGAATGGAACATCCATCATCTCGTGCAAATTACTCTTGGCTTGCGTAGCCATGCGTTTCAATGTTGCACCGGGGAGCCAGGCGGGAAGTTTGAGCACTGTGGATCACTTTCAGAAGGAAGCCAACACAGGTCAAAGAAAATGAAGCTGACGGAAGGGAAAGGCCTCCAGGATTGCAGCAGTCGAAGGCCCTGCAACTTTCACAAATCCTTCAATCGCTCTTTCCGCCGCCAGTACAAGCGGATCGTCATTCGGAATAGTTTCATAATCGTAAACAACCGACATGATCACGGCGGAAGCATAACTATGGTGCATCAACGATTCTCAGTATTTAACATCGGTTAACGACTAATGGTCAGGCTTACAGCTCAATTTGCCGCTGATAGCGATCAGGCGAATTATAAATGCCCATTATCAACTGTCGGGCTTTTCGCAGCTGAATTGGGAAATAATCCCGGGCAGCTTCAGCGCGAAATGATTGGTGGAACAATCTTCGATGGAGTCGCCATTTCTCGCCATACTGAAGCAGCGCGCTGTTGAACTCGGAACCGACCCTGAGCAGGCCAGGGGTTTAGAAGGTCCGGAAACTGAAACGGTAGACATACTCTTTGTGGACCCTGACTGGCGGTCGATCCGAGTAGATGCTCGATCGTTGTTCGAGTAGTGCTTTGGCGACGTCAGCAGTCTGAATGACGAGAATTTGTCGTCCGAAAAGAGTGCAGTACACTAAATCGCCTAGACACAAAATGGGCATGACTATCTAGCTTTCTGCAAAAGGATGATACGGACCGTATACCGATGCCCATCGAGTGAAAGTGACCCAGGGTTCAGATGCATTTATCTCGAGTACATTGCCAAAGAATGGCAACCCCTTGGGACCAGGAGGAAAGTTCAACAGACCAAGTGGCTTGCGCTTCGCGTATCCGGCCAGGAGGGCGATCGTAGAGATGGTGAAGATCGAAAAAAGCATGTAAGAGGACATCGTTAACATTTCTTGTCGGCTGTGTTGTCTGTGATGCAATTTGTTTTATAATCATTGGGATGCAGTAGCATCCCTATTAGTTTGGACAAAAATGGATTGCTCGGTGATCCATGAAAACGAAGCTTGGCGTGTCTGACTCCGCTGGATGACTGGGAATGACAACAGCGGCACCAAGCAGTGATGCTGTGAGCCCACAGCCGCAATAATGGTATAAAACTTAGTTTCCTGCGCGACATATGGGTGGCAAGGAAGCGCTTCGTGTCTGTTCCGCAGCATGGAGTGAGATGGCTGATGAGCCCTTCTTTTGTAAGGCTCAGGAACGACGAGGGCATATGCACTTGTTGTCACATTCGTTTAAAGGCCGGTTCTGGCGGCTTGTGCTCCAGGGGACAGTAAGAGCGCCAAAATCCAGTGTTCATTGGCAGCATGAGTCAACGTCGGCTGGATGTCCACCTGAGGATTCACATCCGAAGTCGGGTGGTGGACAGTATTTTTCCAGGCGACGGAAACGAACTTATTGACACGGAAGTGAAGTCCGAAGGCGATGGTGACGGTCCGAGATGCAAGCGAAGATCGATCGAGGCTTTGACCTTTACCTCCACGTGACTGACACGCTCTGACTAGTTATCGTATCCATCAATTAGTCAAGATAACACTCGCTCATGTCGAACCCCGCGCTGGAGGACGCCCTCGAACCTCCGTGCGCACCTTGTCCCAGACGTTCGATGTCTCCAGTTCTGCCATCACCTCTTCTGGGCAACGAAGACGCCCTGCGCTGCAGCAATGCGGTTCCTGCTCCCAGCAAGGATGGAGTGCGACCTCTTGACCTGCTGGCCAGTCTCAAACGCGCAGAGCCATCCATCGTCAAGACTAGGACGGGGAGCGTGCTGTCAAGGGGATTCATCCTGAAAACGGACCATTATCCTTCTGGTCAGTGGTTCTCAGCCAGGAACTCATCAGAGTTCACCCGTGGCGCTCGCTAGGACGCGCCTTGGATCTAGATCTGAATCTTCACGGGGCTCCTAACTTTAGGGCACCTCGTCAAGGCAACCTCAACGTGTTTGGCGTCGCCCAGCCGCGCACGCAAGGTCTTCGCGCGATACTCTCTGCGCTTAGGTGCCGACCCGGCACACATGATCCTTCTCACGTTGTCTGGTTCTCAACGCGAGAGGAGCCCATTGGTGAGCCGGCATGGTACTCTGTAATCTTGCCTGACCGGTTTTTTGCTATGGGACTAGTTTACATATCTGGGCGTCCGTTTGTCCTGCGGGATGCGTCTGAGCCGCGCAAGACGCTTTCCCTGTCTGACCGGACGGAAAACTTGGAGGCGATCGAAGATCGGTTGAAGCATGACATCCTCCAGGAAGTCAGCAAGTAAGGCCTGATTTTCTCGATGGAGCCTCTTTGGTTCTCACTCTTGAGCGGATAGGTATGGTGGTCTTATCTTGACGCACAATGAAGTCGGTGGGTTCTTAGGACACCGTCACGTCATGAATATTGCTGACGCTCAACTGGCAGCGACCGAGAGGGGCGAAGGTGCGATATTACCGACATGGACGCACGTGGACAATGTCAACGTGAGAACGTCGCGCGAGCTATGGGAGAACATGCGTGCGGACGGATGGAACGTCGAGGTCAGTCTCACTATCCATTAGCATCACACCGTGTTTACATCATTCAGTATCACCGGCATGTCTTTTTGTTTCTATTCTACATCTTGTGATGTGCTGAATCACACAGCATTCCCATATCTCCCGACCGGCCAATAGAGGTATTTTTACTTTTCCTGTCCCACACCAGCCTAAAATAACTGGTGCGCCCAGGACAACTACTTGGACGCCTACCTCCGCGTCATTAAAGATGCCGATCCTGTCAAGAGCGCTTTGGTATTCAGCTGTGGTATGGGCGTCGTTCGGACTACATTTGCTATGGTTGCCGCGTTGGTTGTTCGCCGAAGAATGTTACTCTCCCAGGATTTGGATGATCCGTATGCTGTCAAGCCATCTTTCTTGTCCCCTTCTGGAAACCTCAGACAAGGAAGTACCACTCCGGGTATCAGTACTGTAAGGGCTCTGATTGATCACTCCTTGCCAAAGCCACTGACTGCCATCCACAGCCGAGGAGTCAGGTAATATGCTCCATCCTGTGCTCTTTGACTGGTCCGACCGACTACTCATTTTAGCCTGCAACGGATATGAAACTTACCCAGGCATTGGAAAATGCCAGTGCCCAACAGGATTTGAACAGGTCCCTTCTTAGATTGACTTATGTTTTGCAACAACGTGTGTTCTATTCTGTTCAGGGCTTGGTGCCGCATTCAGTCCCGTCCCAGACTTGCATTCGCAATCGGCCGTCGCCTTACTAATGTCACAGCCCATTTTGTTGGAGAATTTACGCAAGGCGCACCAGGGGAACTATGGTGTCATTCTTAGCCTCCTCGGTTGCTTAGACCAAGGCCTTCAAGCAAAGAAACTGGTCGACCGTGTCATCGACACATGTGCGTTCACTGTTTTCGTCCATTTTCTTTCTTAGCATAGAGGTAAATGAAGCTATGCTGATCCGAGTATGTTGATGCAGGCGATCATGTAATAAACTTGCGAGAAGATATACTGGTGCATCGGGTCCGATATTCACTCACCACCCTCGACGACGACAGTACCAAGAGAGATGAGATCCTAGTTAAAGCTGGGAGGTCACTCGAAAAATAGTAGGTAACCCTCCAGAAGGAGTCACTTTGAGTCTAAGGCTTCATTACTTCAGTTTTTTCATGATCGCTTTCGCAAGTTACGTCGACACTGTTCCAGACTTTAGCCAAACTTTTTCAGACTGGCTCAAGGTTTGTTCGCTTGATATGTTATTTTTATTCGCTGCTTCTCATTTGAGACCTGTCAGACGAGGACAGAGATATGGAAGTGGGCCTATTCAGTATACATCATTGGGTTACATCACAATTTTTCTTGCTTAGCCAGGTGATGTTTCTTAGGAAGTCAAGAGGATCTCGATTAAACGTGTTTGCCCCCGTAAACGATCTTTCGCTTCTATCTCGGTCTGAGACAGAGGACAAGTCACTTGTCGCAGGGCAAAAGAATGACGTCGAAATCGCCGGTGGCCAATTACTTGGAGACGAATTTAGTGATCATGTGATCAAGGTCAGATCCATTTCTATATGACAGAGATGGCTGTAAATTATTCTTGTCTAGAATCGCAGCGGAATCATTTTGAGAGAAAGGTGGGAGCGGTCTTCTTTCGATTAGTCCCATTTTTTCTGAGAGATGTCAGCACTCTTTTGAAATCTGATCGATGGCTATCGGAGTCGCAACGCGTTCTGCAATCTGTTCGCGGTGTCATCAACTTCAGAAACGTCCCCGGAACAAACATCTATGCGTGTGGGCAACCGACTGAATCAGCAATCGACCAGGTGGTCCAACTGATCAAGGGACATCATGCAAACACCAACAAAGTAGTATGGGTTACCCTCCGCGAAGAACCTATTGTCTACATTAACGGCGCTCCCTATTGTTTGAGGCGAGAGCGGTTCTCTTTAAGGAATATGAAAGGCCAGTGGTTCCATTGTTTTCCCGGACGGTACGTTTATCTTGATGTGTGCAGATTATGGAGGGATCTCTGCTTCACGTTTGGAGGTGCTCGAAGAACGTCTCAAAGAAGATGTACTCACGGAACTGGATGCATTTGATGGAAGGTATGGAAATCAGGTGCATGCCAGTCAGATATGTTGATATTTGCTCCCCTCGAAGACTTCTACTGCACACGGAAACGCTGGACGGATCTGTCATCCCGATTTGGGAAGAAGTCCGACCCGGGGATGTCGCTGTTCTCAAGGATATCATGGCATCGCGGCAGTCGGGCAGCGGGATTGAAGTGCACTATACTCGTATCCCAATTACCGCGGAGCGTCCCCCGGACTTGTCCGACATCAGCGAACTTATGGAGTTAGTAGTCGGCACCGACCTTACGAACACTGCAATTGTCGTGAACTGCCAGCTGGGTCGAGGCAGGAGTACGCTGACTTCAGTGAGGATCGCCTTGAACAGATGAAGCTCTGGTTGACGTACTTCAGGCCCTGATCCTCCTCATCCAACAATGGTTGAAAAACGGTAGGCTGCTCGCCCAAGCATCCCCTCGGTTGTTTGCCCGATCTCGTTCTCTTTCAACGTCCGTTTCACTTGCAGACGAAGAACCCGTGAATGCGCGGCCGTCGTACCAAGTCGTCAACAGTATGTCGCATCTACATTCCGCTCCCACGCGTATCTAATGGGCTATTCAAAGATTTCCTTCGCATCGTCCGTCAGGGCCCAGCAGTAAAAAATGCTGTCGACGAGGCTGTTGATCGATGTGCAATAGTTCTGAATCTGCGTGATTCCATCGAAGAAGAACGTGTAAAGGCAGAGCAGGCCACAGATGAGAAACAGAAGCGTGTTCATACATCCAAAGGTCCTTTGAATACCTTGGATGCTGTATAAACTGACAAGTCTTCTAGGGTCTCAAAATCTTCGGCGATACTTCGAGCTCATTGTCTTCCAGGCTTATTTACAGTCGACGGAGGCTGATACCCTGCAGTCTGTCGAGACCTTTGAAAAGTTCATCGAGAGTAGGCCAGGTATGGTTACGGATCTTGATTTGTCGTAATATGCGCTTATGGTCTGTTGACAGTCATCCAGACATTCGAAAAGGAACTCATGGCTGGTGGTTTGAATGCATTGATACCCTTAGAGCGCATAGACAGCGTTGCCCACCCTGACGAAGTCAAACAGGTCGTCGCCAATCGAACTGGAAGCATTCTGTCGGCCTCTACGATTCTGAAGAGTGACTTCTTCTCGAACTTGCAGAAAATGACCCTCCCAGAGTGCGTTTGTTATCACGGTGACGCACACGATACTCACTCAGGTTTCACGAGTCAGGCGGATTGATGGGTCACCTAACTTCCGTCGTCTACCTTTGACTCTCAAGTTGGGCCCATCTGGAACGTTTTTTCCAGGAGCCTCCATTGCTCTCCTCGAGTGTAACGATGACGGCAAAATGGTTTGTGGAAGGTGATTTCGTGCCTTCATACTTCTTTTACACTCCATTCTGACTGGCCCGACGAGCCCAGCGGAATGCCTACGGTACAAGGGTGTGTCTCGATCACTACCCAGACAAGTCCTTGGTTATATTTCCACAGGTTACGGAGAGCGCTAGCGCGTGTAGATGCTGGCCCACAGGGGACGAACATGGTCTTTTGGACCTCTCTGAGGGAGGTCTGGTCAAGATTTCTTCAAATGGCAGAATCACAAACTAACTTGAATAGGAGCCGGTTGTTTACGTCGCTGGCCGCCCGCATGTTTTGCGACTAGTGGATAGGCCCCTGGAAAATGTCGAGTATGACTGTCTCCTTTTCAGATCGAGATGAAAGTTAATCGACGACCGTAGAGCTACAGGAGTCACCACTGTGATGGTGGAGACCATGGAGGAACGTTTTAAGAAGGATGTCCTCCGGGAACTTCGACAAGGTGATGGCTGCATTCTGCTTCATGACGAAGTAGAGGAGCGTCCTGGCGTCTTTAAAATCATACCCATCTGGGAAACAGTTTCGGAGGAAGATATAATGACACCACGAGATGTGTTTGATCTCGTAGCGAACGAGGGATATAAGGTGCGGCCTGGTGCAACGCGCTCGAATATTCCAGCTGATTAATTTCATGGATAGATTGATTATGACCGCGTGGCAATTGTAGGGCATCTCTCATCGTTGTTAGTGACCAACTTACACCGAAATCCAGACCGATGAGCAAGCACCGCTTCCTGACGCATTGTTTCAGCTTTTAAATCGTGTTCGACTTGGATACTCGCAAGCAGGTGATTTCATCTTTAATTGTCAGATGGGTAGGGGTCGCACTACCACTGGCATGGTGACCGCATGCTTGATTTCAACTATCATGAATTGGGTGGGGGAAGAGAGTATGAACGCCACTGAAGACATGAGTATGTTGAATTATGATTTAATTGATGGTCTGTCCGAGGAGGAAGTTTATTTGCAAGGTATGGCCCCTCGTCACTTATTGTTGATTTAGTGGCTAAACCCATCCGCAGGGGAGTACAAGACGATTTTGCAGCTCGTTGGTGTACTGTCCCACGGCAAGACTGCAAAGCGCCTAACTGATCGGGCAATCGACCTGATGCAAGACGTCCAAAATCTCAGAAAAGCAATCTACGAGTAAGAAGTTCGTTCCTTTATGCCACTTTCTGCTGAACAGGATGGCTATGGCACAGCTACAAGCTCAAGGCAGAGGCGTGTGAAAAAGGAAGCGCTAGGCAAGATAAGCTGATGAATATTGCCGTGAATTACCTGTAAGATACTGATGGTAGTTTTTCATATCATCGGCTCATCGGCTCACAGATACCGCTATGGTACGCTCATCGTTTTTTGCAACTACCTGATCGAGGTGCGGGAATCAACTGGTAAAGGAGAAGAGAAAGCATTTCCTGCTTGGCTTCGGGAACACCGGGAGATCGCCAAGTTGTTGGGAAGGAGGTCGTTAGACTGAGGATAGCCGGTTCTCGGTGTGGTCTCTAGCTACCATGTGAAGTTCGGAAATCGTCGGGCCAGTTATTGGTCGAGTAGGATACTGTACGCATAAGTTTAATGTCATAACAACACGCTGCTCTGTTGAGAGTAGGAAAACTCTCTGGTTTCACCACCACCAAAGTTATTGCAGGCACCCGTATTCAATTTCCGCTGTTACGCTGGGCGGCGATATGGTCATAAAATGACCGCGCACGTGACGGGACCTGGGTGATTGCACAGCCACTTGTTGTCGGTTTCCTCCCATCACAGGCACGGCCTCTGTCTGCGTTCTTCCTTTCGGTTTGCAAGAGCGCTTTACGCGCCCCTACTAGAAAACAAAACCCGTTACACGTTATTCAAGACAACGCTAAGCTTGTCGTCGATCATAAAGACACCCATAACGACGGCGGTGTGGTCTCGCGACACTGACGTTACTGCGGATCCTTGAAACCTACTCGTTCTACATCTCTTTTCATTCGACGCACTGCCAATTGACCTGCTGCTCAGGATGAAGAAAGCAACTCATTTCTTATTTCTGGTCGTCATAGCCTCGGTCATGCTCCTTCCTGTTGTCGTATCGCAACACGGTTCTCTCGGGAAACGCGGAGCCAACAAAATACGTGGTTTGCTTGATCCAGCAAGCGGCAGTGCTAGTTCCCCCCAAGCAAGTGCGACCCCTGCAACTTCAGCGTCGGCCGCAACGAGCCCGAATACTCCCTCGACGACACCAGCCCAGACGACACCAGCCGGCACAGCTACATCAGCGGCCTCTCCTTCATCAACGGCCCATGTAACCAGCACTCATGCGTCTTCACAGCCTCCTTCAAGTACGACAGCGGCTCTACCAACCTCGGTAGTGCCCTCCACGTCTACCGATCCTGCAGGAAATATTATTACCATCTCCGTGACATCCACTCCCTCCACGTCGAGCTCCGCTCCTTCCCACACGGCTGGCTCGAACAACTCCAGCGGTGGTCTGAGTACTGGCTCCATCATTGGGCTTTCTGTCGCTGGTGGCGTTGCAGCACTTGGCATCATTCTCTTTTTCGTCTGGAAGTTCACCCGAAAACGCTTTGGCGATTTCGACGACAGTGCGCCATTACGTAATCGTTTCAGATGCAACTGATCTGACGTTTGCTCCACAGATGAAGCCATCAAATGGCCCGAGCTGAACGCACACAACAACGACGTGCACGCTCTCCCGACAAATGCCACAGGACGGGCAGGTTTCGGTCCAGAGAACGACTCCGATATCAATCTCACGAGAGCGCCAAGCCCTGGTGGCACTTATGCAAATTCGATCGCAGCCTCTGTTCCTGACTTGTATGGCACGCGCGATCCCTACGCAGTCCCACCCCTCCCTCACCTCAACCCGAACCAACCGTATCATGATGACCCTGGTGCATACGGTCAACCCACCGATTACTACGACCCATATCGTGGTCCGGTGCCGAACACGTTTGATACCATCTCCGATGGACATAGGACCGAAGCTATCCCTATGACTAGGATGAGGAGTCCTGGTCCACAGGCGGCCTATGATGTGCAGGGCCGTGCTTCCCCGGCACCGCAGGCGGGGACGGGCTACGCAGGCGTGGATGAGCGATCTAGGACGCCTAATCTTGGCGCGTTTGACGCTGGCAGAGCCTCCCCCGGTCCTCACTCCGGGTATGGGTATGGTCCACGGTAGTCTTGACCTTCTTGGGATGGCTGTGCATTAGGAGGGAAGGCTGGATAGGGCGAGTAGACAGTCAAGAGATTAATAACCTCTGCGGGGATGTATGTTCGTTTGGTCGGTTATTTTCCTTCTTTTCGCATCTCTAGCGCCCATGAACCTGTGTCCCTTTATGCAGCAATCTCTCGCGTACCATTACGCATCTTGGTTTTATCACTTCCCTTGTATAGACTTCGTCAAGGATGCTCTTCGGCAGCTTGCTGTCGACGTCAACTTCAAAACCATCCTATTCTCAAACCTACCCTTTTTTTATTCTTTTGCTTGGACATTCGAGCATACAACCCTTTTATTCTTCACTATGCACTATACCATTCTCAAACCAGCCTACTGCTAATCAAAAGATTTTATATATTCATAAACGCTAGTTCTCATTTGAGATGTTGGTAACGAGAGAAGATGTTTTGGCAGGGATGAAGATATCGAGGACGCAAAACAACCAAACGCCGTCCGCTTACGGTTGCGCCATCTCGGCGAGGCGCAAGCCGACGTTGACGGCCAGTGCGGATAGCAGTACGAGGCACAAGATGGTTGGACCATATTTGTCATAGTAGAGTCCTTCCGCGCTACGTGCACGAAGGCGTAGTGCACGGTACACGAAGACGATGGCCGAGTATGCGATGGAAAGGAGTGCTGCCAACGTGAAGAGTCCCGCGCTGATAAGTCCTACAGTATCGCCCGGAGGAACGAAGTTCAAGAGAGTTGTCGCAATAGAGCTTATGAGGACGGCAAAGTGTAACCATTTCTGTGATTCCTTGGGTTAGTATGGAATGCAGTATCAACGAGGCGCGAGACTTGCCAAGAACGTCCGTTCGTTGGCGAAATAAACCTTGGGCTCGATGCGAACAGGTACCGCAATTTTCTTGCCAGAAGGTGCGATCCAGTCGCGAATGAGTAGTCTCTCCTGTTCTGGTATTTCTTCCTCGTTGAGCCCTTCAGCTTCGGGAGTCTCTTGGTCATCGCCGTTCCGGACACTATCCAGTCGCTCTTTCAATGTCTTGTCAAACGCCGTCGATGGTGCCAAAGGGTCAATGGACAGTGGGTTCTGCTCGGAACGTCGCTGATCAGGGCCATGCTCCTCCCGATGTTGTGGCAACAGCGCAGTACGTTCGTCAGCATGTTCGTCCTCTTCTGCTCTCGAAGAAGGGCCAGAGCTGCTCGATGCAACAGTATTGCGACTCTTAAGTGTCGTCTCGCGATATGCAATGGCTGCCGCAATATCTACGTGTGGAAGTCCTGTGCGTTTTCCTTCATCTTTTGAAGGCATCAGGTCGATGGCTTCATCTTCTTCCCCTTCGGAGACCGGTTCAGCATACGGTTGAGATGGTGTCGCGTCACCGGAACGTCCCAGCTCCAAAGAAGTCCTCGAAGACGAGGCTAGAGGTCGCTCTACCGACAGGTAGCCAGTGCTAGGCTTCAGGATGTCGATATCCACTGCAAAACAGTCAGTTAATTCCTCTTGCGCTTCTCCTCCGCAACTTACTCTGCGGGAGCCAGAATGGAACAAGGTCTGTCCTGTTAGGGAGTAAGGTAGCACAGCCATGGATGAATTTACTGTGCTTGAGTGAGCTAAGAGGATAAGCGATGCAGTCATCAACTGACCTGAATTTTGGCACAGCTTCGACCAGGTGAGATTGAACCAGATCTGTCACCCACTTGGGGGGTTGTTGACCAAGCTGAGTCTGCAACTTGACTTCTAGGACCCCATATTTGAACAGTTCCTTGTCTTCACCAGGCACCTGATCAAAGGGATGATCAATCCCTATGTCAGTGCGTCGCCAGTTTTCACCCGAGCGTACACGCCCATCCCAGTTGTCTTCTCTGACCATGGTGAGCTCAGTATCGAGAGAAATCCGCACACGAGCATCACCCGGCAACTGGAATGCAGTTCGATTGTAGAAGGTCCGCATGACTGGAAACATCTGATTCACGACGTAGACTTTATACCGAGAACACGACTTACCCGGAACAAGCTCGCGAGTCAAGATGCGAAATTGCACCTCGTTGGCAAGTTGGATCATAGAATCGACTTCATTCTGACTCTTCTTGCCGCTGTCAGCCAAAGCCTGCATTTCAGCATCCATGATATATTCCCCTCGCAAAAACGCGTTCACTAGGTGCTCCTTGATGGGAAAGCGAGCTTTAACTGATTTTTCTCCGGTCCAATCCTCGCGGTGAGTTTTACGTTCCACAAAAATCTGTCAATGAAATAAGGTCGGAGGTGGCGCGCGTTGTATTCTGCGAGCTTACAGTCTTGACGTCGGTATCTCCATACCACCGCAAACGAATTGCTTCAGCACCCTCAGTCTTTTCAAGGCGACCGAGGTATAGGTCCAGGTCTTCGTTGTCAAAATAAATGGATGTGATTGCTAATTCAAGCCCGTGAGATCAAATAGCATCGAAAGAACACGAGGAGGTTACCCGCATCCTTGGGTTCGAATTCTTTCTCCGCATTGAATACTACCATCCACGATCGAGGTCAGACTCGAAAAAGCTGTGTTTGCTTGAATGGGACGGACCAAGTACAGGCAAATGTCTCAAGATGGCTAGTTTGAGTGGGACGAGATTGTCTGGGTGCACCTGATGTGCGAGTGAGATTACGTTCAGGGATAGGTGAACCTCGCTACCCAATATTTTGTCGTCTGCCGAACGAACGCACTCTGGTTGCCGCCGGCACTGGAATCGCCCACGACGGGGTGACCACGCGTACGAACAAGGTCATACAGCTTCGAAAGCTTTACGATGAGTGCATCCCAGTTGTATTTATAAAACGGGCGCTCTTCCAAGTAATCTTGGATGAACGTGGGTTTAAGCGGCAAGTTCGTTTGTTTCTGAGAATACTTCAGTAAACTAGTAATATGGCCGCGAAGACGTGACTAACATCATGTTTCTACAGAATGATTAGAATTGGACAGGCGCAACTGAAAGGGACGCGAACCTTGAGAATTTTCAGAAAGCCTGTGATGTTGAGTTTTGTGTACAAGGCGAGATCATGTACGTCCGCGACAAGCGTGGCGACTTCTACTTCCAGTCCATGGAAGAGATCTTCGAGTTCATCATACGAATAGCCACCTCCTTCGAGGTCGTCTTCGTCGTCAGACCCTTCGTCAGGACCGTAATCAGAAGTACGGGGGTGAAGGGACTCAGGGTCGCCACTGGCAGGAGTAGTAGGGGACTGTTCCGACGGTGACTGAGAATCTTGCTGAGTCACGAGACGTTTCACGTCGCATTCGGCATCACGAATACGGCGGGAGAGTTCCGAGGTCTATGGGTATGAGTGACGTCGAACTGATTGAAGAAGGGCCATCAAAACAACCTTCTGTTTCTGGAAGTCGTGGACCTTGTCCAGCTCTCTCTTGAGCATGGCGGTGAATTCACGTTCATCCTCGCCACCCCAATTGTGGGTCGTGATGCGAGCCTAGAGGAAGGTAAGGCGATCAAAGCAAGACGGAGTTTGTATGAGACGGCAGAAACCTTAAGCTCCCGTTTGAGAAGATTGTAGTCGATGTAGAACGGCTTCCATTCATCGTATAGACTCGCCTAGACGACGGATTCGAACGCGTTTGCAAGCAAGGACGGCTGATAGTGCGAGATACGTACTGTGATCTTTCTTCCGAACTTCATGAGGAAGATAAACGGAGAGAAGAAAGATGAAACGCCAGCAGTAGGGCAGTCTGGACCGTGATAAGCTTCAGCCAACCGTGGGAAGACGCGATCATGGGTACCCCTCAGCGACAACCAGAATCCAATATCCAACCACTACGAAATGATCCGTTGCACCGCTCAAAGATCCTCCTCCTGGGTACGAGAAGGTTCATCTAGTACTACACTTTGTTTGGTACCATCACTGATCATGGCGGGCGTGCAGGAGTGGCAAAACGTCCATCTTGCAAGTCCTGTTCAAGAACTTGCCGCCAAAGCAAACGTTCTACCTCGAACCTACCATGCGCGTCACGAAGCACCCCTTCGAGTGAGTTGTCCGCCACCCACCGTCCCCCCCCTCGCAAACATGTTCGAGGAGCACTCTCATCCCGCTCGAGATATGGGACTGTCCCGGAAACATCACCGTCGATACGCTAGGGACTCCTCTCTCCGACTTTGCTACCATCGTGTTCGTCATTGATATTCGAGTGAGCAAGCGCGGCTCGTCAGAAGAACAAGCTCATCCTCGCACAGGATCTTTATCAACAGCCCGTGGTCAAGCTCGTCGAGTTTATCGTCGCCGCGTGTCAAGTCAACCCAAACATAAACCTTGAGGTCTTTGTGCATAAAGCAGAGAAACTACAGGAGGACGACAAGATTGGCAAGTCTCTTTGTCCTGCCGAGATGATCGACACGGTGACGTTAGGACAGAAAACTTTCGCCAGATACACGAACGCGTCATGGATCGACTGGCGGACGAATCACCCGAGTACGAACAAGTCCCTTTGAATTTCCACTTGACGTCCGTCTACGATCATTCACTCCGAGAAGCCTTTTCGCGCGTCATCCACAAGCTCATCGACTCTTTACCCTACCTTGAAAATTTGCTAAATGTCTTTTGTGCCGTGAGTCATGCCCACACAGCATGTATATACGCCTTACCGCGTCTGACTTCCGACTCACCTCCCAAGAATACCTCGTCTCCAAAAGCATTTCTATTTGATACAACAAGCAAACTCTATGTCGCGACCGACGCCTCTCCCGTCGACCAAGCAACACACAACCTCTGCTGCGATTACCTGGAAATGCTCAACTCGTTCGGACCACTATACAAGTACGTTCTCTAGTGAAATAGCTACCACCTTCCTGATCCCAGAGAATACGTACTAGGTCCAACACACCGCCTGACCTTCCCTCTCAGGCTGACACCCCTGATCCTTTCCAACCGAGTGCCAAAACCCCCTCTTACCCATCTGCGTCGACCTCTCTATCCCCGTCTCAACCAGTCACGCTTACCTACCACCTCGTCACCCCTCACCTGGCACTCGTCGCGTCGTTGCCTACGCCCGTGTTCGAGATGAGGAGGGGCCTCGTGGAATGGAACGTGGTGTGGTTCAGGGAAGGTGTGAGAGAGATCTGGGAGGTTGAAAAGGAACGGAGCGAAGGAGAGCTGGCTTGATGATACCTCGGCGGTTTCGAGTTACCGTACGCATTCTGCAAGATCTGCGTCACATACTGCGGAATAATACGATTTGAAAGGTTCAGGACATCTGCCACTGCATGTTCGCCAAAGTCACGACTCCCTTGTGCACTTTGCGGGTGCCAACTCTGCGGCTTGCAGATTAGAGTTGACGCCGTACGAGCTGATGACGTTCGGTACGTGCACGTTCGGGTGCAGCTAAGGAAAAAAACGTGACCCAGTTCTACAGGGATTGACGGCGGTTTGCTGCACGCCCTCAACTCCTACAACTCACAGTTTGCAAGCTCCAAGGAATCCCTCGCGTGCGAAAAAAAAAAGCTAAAATGCATCAGCCGGGAGTCGAACCCGGAGCTAGGCCATGGGAAGACCCAATGTTACCGCTACACCACTAATGCTTCTTTCTTTGTCGCTTCAGGACGTCCTCTACATTTCGTGCGAACGGGGTTGACGGGCCGGCCCCAGCGCGCACCACCCAGCCCGGGAAACACAAAGGCAGGTGGTATGCGCGAATCTCCCACGATGCGGCACCCATGGGGCGATTTCAGCGCCGGGATTCTGGGGCTTAGAATGGTGCGGTTTGTGGGCTGCTTTTCGCGCTCGACGTCAGAGCTGTAAGACTTATATGTTACTCTTCGGCAATGTATTGGATAAGCATTAGTGGTGTAGCGGTAACATTGGGTCTTCCCATGGCCTAGCTCCGGGTTCGACTCCCGGCTGATGCACTTTACTTTTGTACTTAGAACTGTCTCGGAGCGCGGCCGACCCTTTCACCCCCTGGTTTTTTGATGCGTGGCAAGATAATAGGGGAATGAGACGTTCATGACCCCGCAAGTCGTCTTACTTCTCTTAGGCCGAGTCGTAGCAAGTTTACCACAGTTTGAGAATATTTTTTGACAGCTGTCAGTGGGCAGAGCGCTTATTGACAGATCGTGAATCCTGAGCAATTGCAACGTCCGGGAAAAGGCCTCAATTTCTGACTGGATATGTGTCGGTAAGCGCGCTTGCCAACAGTATAAACGTAAACATGTCCGTCGAAAGAAAAGTATCGTAGGGTCCAGATGGTACGTCAAGAACCATTTCTCCAAATATATCCTCGTCTCGGCCACGCAGTCCTTCCTGCAAGGGTAGCCGACGTTACGCGGATGCGACAGCCGGCAGGTGGACGGAGGAGAGAGCTGCATAATCGTCGAGACTTCGGAGTCATAGGATGGGGTCAGGAGCCTGAGGGTCTGTGATCCGTAGGGATAGGCGGGAATACAAATCACAATTAGATACAAAAACAGAATCAAGGGTGCGTGCGTGGCCAGGGTTACGGATGAGACATCGAGGATTTCTCTGAAGGAAAATGTCTCATGAACCCGATTAAGAACAGTCACGAAGGGTAAGATTCTTGAAGTTTTTGCTAAATAAAAAGCTGTTCATCGACTGCTGTGACAGTTCTCGTGGCACTTACTTTGCGTCGAACAGACCCCAATGACCCTGTCAACAACATGAGTCATTGCTACGAACTCGCACCAAAGGACTGTTACCTCAACACCACCGTACATCGTATCCTAGAATACGACGTGAATATTCCCATGCCAATGACCTTGCGAATATGGAGACATACCTGCCATGGCTGGTCTTGGTACTGTGGCACAATGAGTCGATGTCTCGTAATTAATTTGGAGCGGGAACATACCTCGAAGAAAAAGTACTGCGTGCCATTTTGGGTTGCTGATCAGTGGGATCAGTCGGGCACCACGTGCGAGTCTCCTCGGAATAACTACTTGCCTTGACAAGCGAACGAGTCGACGAAGTACTGGGAGCAGCTCAGCACCGTCAACCGGTCAATAATTCGAACGAGCATACCTGTAGGTTAGCGATAGAGGCAGTCGATGGACCATCATTCGGGTTATAGTTGAATGTCGACGTATTCTAACCAACAAGTTTCAGCACGGTTCAGCGGTCAGCTTGAAGACTCGTTTACCGTTGGCCATCCAGTCTCGGCAATGTAAAACTTGGGATTGTTGGGAAGACTTGCGGCGGGCTGGACGTTGGTCTCCTCGAAGAAAGTATAGGTCCATCCAGCAGCGTCCTGAATACTCTGGTTCGCAAACCATGGGTGAACATTCGACATGCCGTAGTCCACCGCCGCCAGCACTTTGTTATTGAAGTAACTTCCAGCGTCGGCGTTACCAACAGGTATAGTTTTTCCCAAGTTCAACGAGGACAGCATGCTACGAGTGTCTTGGATCCACGAGAGGAGCATCGCGGCGGCTAAGATAAAAGTCTAAGTGAAGGCATCATAACGACCCGAGGAAACCTACCTGTGTTTCCAGCGTTACCGTTGGGATCATTCTCACCTTTCCCAGTGACATAACTGTTCGGTCAAGATGAGTGTGACGATGAACGTCGAGGCAGAGACACTTACTTCAGGATGAACTCGTTCCCGACAGTCACGCCGGAAACGTGGTCAGCACCAAACTGCCGGATGGCGTTCATGATCAAATCTCTTTGACGCATATAAGCAACGCCGTTGTCGTTGGCCACAGGGTAATTTCCGAGCCATACGTTCATGTTGACCTTGGTTTCTTGAATGGCTGCGAGAACGAGCGAGGACTGGTTGCAGTCCGCACCATAGAGACGGATGTTGGTCGTAATTTGAGACATGAGCTTGGAAAGCGTGAGGCGAATGCTACAAGCATGAAAAATATGCAAATTTGAAATACCTGTATGTCCTCAATGACGGACTCTGTGGACCGTTCGGTATATGTTACGGTGAGAAAGGACGTGTAGACTCACCTTGGGTTACTCCACAGTTGGGTAGTAGAGCACCAAGAGGAGTGTAGGCCATACCCCAGAACATTTGCTTCAAAGCAGGGTTCTTCTGGAAGTTGCTGGGGTCATTGGGGTTGGTGCCTGTGGGAGCGACACCAGGGGCGCTACCCGATGAGGTGTTACTGGTGGTACGACTGTTCTTTTTCGAGAGGACGACGCCAAGGGCGACACCAACTGCGATGAGGACGGCGAGGGCCAATACGGAGCCAATGACCTAAAACGATGGGCTGTCATAGGAGTCGAAGTCACGGGTGAAAGGGAGGACTGACGACGAACTTGGACCTTCGGTTGGACCTCTGGGTCTTCTCGAGCCAGTCGCTGTTGCGAGGGACATCCAGGTTCTGGTATGAGTTCGGGGAGGACATGTAGGGTGCTTCAGCGTAGGCAGACGGTTGCGAGTTGCGAAAGTTTGGATTGTCGAGGTACGACGTCGAATGGAACGGGGAAGGAGCGTGGGCGCCGTTGGGGCTCTGAGCAGGCTGGAATGAAGAGGTTATGTTATGTAAATATGTTGTCTTCGGCTCAGACATGCTTACTTACGAGGTCATCATAATAACCCTGCATCTCTGGGGTCGGGTTGTCATGGTAGGACGGCACTTGGCGCGTCGGGTCGTCGTCGCTGCGCTGCATCTTTGGCGGGTGGGACGAAGGAGCTCGAGGGTGTCGTATTCGGTTCGCACAGTGCTAGCTCATGTCATCACTGCACTGCTTCACAAACTAGTCATATGTAAGTATACACGAACAGCCGACAGGGCCAGGCTTCGAGTACTCGAGGTCGCGACTCGCTCCACACCTCTCGACAGATCGAGTATAATCTCGCGCTGTGGCGATCTTCTCGTCCAATGGATCATCTTTTTCTTGTCTACTTCGGGAAACGGAGCCCTACGCGCTCACATTAGCCCCTGGACAAAGCCCATCAGGGAGAGGCGTCCGTGGCCGCTGCTTCCTCAGCAACCTCGACCGGTGCCTGTCATCATCCGCGCTGCCTCGCTGCGATGGTAGAGTTCGACTCCGATTTAGGGAAGCCGATGTTGGACTCCCTAAGTCGGTCGCAGGCCACTCGGCAACAGGAGAGAGCCGAGTCGATCCAACAGGCGTTTCTGAGCGACCAAACGGATCTGTAACGTGTGGCCCAATCCCATCAGAAATCGAAGAAAGAGACGATGGAGAATAAGGAACGAAGGGTTTCAGCGGGCGGAGGGAGCGAATGGAAAACAACAGTCCATGTTCAGCGACGTGAATGGGTAAGGCGTGCCGGCGCAGAGGAGTGTGACCCACCAAGCGGTTCGTGCGTTGTGCGTCGGCGCATGATGCGTTCCTTGTCTTTTCGGACGAGCTTCCACCCATCGGTGGACGGATGTTCGTCGTCAGAGCTGACTGGGACAAGATCGGAGTCATCTGGGTCATGTGAAGGAGGGTGCGCGGGACGGGGTGGACGCCACGACGAGGAGGGATCGGAGCGCGGCGGAGGTGGTATGTCGAGCAAGAAGCAATCCTGCTGGTCAATGAGAAACTCGAGGACCTTTTGGCTGAGCTGGTGTTCGCCCGGAGAAAGCTCGTGGTTAGGGTGAGAGATGAGACCGGGACGAAATATGACGGCAAGATCTGCGAAAAGGATGGCAGGTGAGTCAAGGGAAGATCCAAAGGAAAAAGGACGAACTGGCAGGTGTCATGAGATTCTTGTCTGACTTGCGCGCAAAGACGGACAAGAGGTCGAGGACATAAAGGAGGAGGTATTGATTGGCTCGGGGCATGCGGGATATCAACTGTCTGTAGATGGCTACGACGTTGTCACGGTTGAACGGTTGCTTGGCTAGTGGCGGGATGAGGCGTGGGTTGGGATGTGATCGGAGTAGGGATACTGACCAAGGACGTCTCGGAACTTGAAGGAGAGATGAGAGATGTGGAGATTCGGGTAAGAGAGAGAGAGTACTCACGTCATGGTACATGCTATGCGGGATGACAGGTTCCTGGCAAGGAAAGTGAATGGGGGGGACGTAGAGGGGTTGAACGGGTGGAACTTACGGGCATCTGAGTGAGATACCGGCGAAAGACGCTGGCAACATCGTGGGGTGTGTAGTTTTCTGTCTTCCAGTCGATGGATTTTCCGTACTGGGGAGCGGGTGAATGGAATTTGGTGGAAGAGTGGGTGATACGCACGCGGGGCGGTGTCTCGAAAGCTGCCTGAAGCTCGCGCATGCGTTTAGCGGAGCCGTTCACACGAAAAGTGCCTTCGATCTCGGTAGCTGCGGTGCGTGAGTTTGTGCGAACTGAACGAAAAGAGGGTGTACCGTGTTCCTTGAGATAGAGACCGCTGGGTTGGAGTGAGTAGGGCACGAGAGATGAGACGCAGACGGACCACTTTGCGACGACGACGGGGATGTAGCCCCACACGTAGAGGTCGCCATTGGCGTTGGCTGTGGATATCTGAACGCTGGCCTGTCTGAGGGAGTCCTTGAGCGGTCTGCCGAAGACATGGTACTCGGTAGACGTTGCTGTGCCGTGGTGAGTTCTGAGTTCCTGATCAGACTGGTATACGTACGATTGTTGTATTCGGGTAGTTTCTTTGATTTCTGAGCGTGTGTAAACTGAGACCACCACTTGAGAAGGGACGCTTTCGAGGGCGCATTGTCGGGCACCATCATGTGAGAGGAATAGGGCTTAATGACACAGCCACATAATACAACATGTCCCTCATCACCGACTACGCGCTCGTCGCCCGCAACGTCGACAGCGCCGAGTTCGACGAGTTCGACTTTATCGTCGTCGGTGGAGGTGCGCTTCTCTCTCCAATAACAACGTCTTCTCATCCGTCTCAGGAACCGCCGGTTGCGTCCTTGCCGCTCGTCTCACCGAACGCTCGGACTTCCGTGCCCTCGTCATCGAGGCCGGTCAAAGGTATGCGCCGTCCTTACCGCGGGGACCCCTCATCCACGCCCCCCAGCGGTACGGCCCTCGCCGACAGCAGAATGCCCGGCGGTTTTTCAAGGCTGTTTCACGGTCCCTACGACTACGACCTGTACACGGTGCCGCAGCAACATGCAGGCGATAAGAAGAAGTACTGGCCCCGTGGTAGGCTCGCTGTCTCGGCCTGCTTGCTCTGCTGACGATCGCTTAGCGCGTCTCCTTGGTGGATGTATGTATCCCTGCGTCCCAGGCTAGCATCTCATACTTTTTCAAGGCTCTTCTATGAACGCCCAGATGCACGTCGTCTCACTATATTCGTCTTCGCTGTCCTGACCGCTTTGCAGGGCTCAGTACGGCGCGCCGTCGGACTATGACGAGTTTGCGACCATTGTCGGCGACGAGTCGTGGTCCTGGAAAAACTTCGAACGGTGCTCGTCGTGCCCTGTCTTGTCTTTCCCGTGCTCATTCGCCCCCGCAGCTACTTTCGCAAGTTTGAAAACTACACCCCAGATCCGAAATTTCCACGCGTTGATGCCTCTCTCCGTGGCTCACACGGTCCGGTCACCATTGGCTATCATGCTAATGTCTGGGAGGGAAGTCCCCTCTTCGTCGAGGCCAGCGTCAATGCAGGCATCCCGTTCAATCCAGACTTTACCACTTCAAAGGGCACAATCGGCACCAACAAGGTACACCTCCTCACCTTTCGTTGCTGACAGCACACCAAGCTTGCCTTCCAGATCAGTGAGTACCTCGCATGCCACCCTTACATCTCACGCACCTTTTCCCAGTGACGTACATCGACAGTAACCATCAACGCGTGTCTTCCGAAGCAGCCTACTTCACCCCTGAGGTCCTTGCCAGACCCAATCTCAAGGTCGTCACACTAGCTCGCGTGACAAATATCGTTTTTGATTCTTCCTCGGGTACCCCGCGCGCCGTCGCTGTCGACTTTGCCAATGAAAAAGATCGTGCTCCCCGCTTCCGTGCAAAGGCCCGCAAGGAAGTCATCGTTTGGTAAGTCCCTTGCACGTCTAGGCGCCCCATTTCTCAACCCTCTAGAGTGGTGGTGCAGTTCATACCCCCCAGATTCTCATGCTCTCTGGTGTCGGTCCTGCCGCTGTCCTTGCAAAATACAACATCCCTGTTGTCGTAGATTCTCCTGGCGTAGGTGCTAATCTCTCTGACCACCCTGTGTGCTCCTTGCGTTTCAAAGAGAAGCTTGGTGTTGCTCTCAACTTTTCGAGGCCATATGACTTGATGAGTACTTTCAGGCTCTTGAAAGCACTTGCCCAGTACAAGATTATTGGA
>JBBPKV010000112.1:0-29558 GCA_038089455.1 Tylopilus cf. leucomycelinus
ATCTTTGAATAACTTTCTTAGTATATTTAATTTGATCCAGTTGTATAGTGTGATTAGGATGATCTTGGGTGATTCAGATGCCTAAGTATTCTTTAGCTTCTTCAAGATCTCAGCTTTCCCATTTGTCCATGAATTGTCTTTTTTTTTCAGTAGTAGGGTATGATTGCTACCCATGAAGAGTACTGTTACGATTTCATACATTTATCGATGTCTGTTCCTTCTCTCTCTTCAACTCGTGGTCCGCCGATGGCATGGTAGACCTACCTTTACTTACAAATACTCACTTCTTACCTTCAGCCCCGCTTCTTGGAACTTGACCCTTTTGTAACTCATTCGTTCTGCCGATTCAGCTTCTGACTCTTCTTTTCCATACGGCAGAACCTTTCTCAATTAACCTCCATCAGTCTATCTCATTCAATTCTCTTCCATACTGATGAAGGTACGTTGAGTCAGAATGCTTCTCGTGGACTCGTATCTTCTCTGGTCGACTCTCTTATGTCAGCCACGTGTCCCCTATTCTTCGCACTTCTAGATGGTTCTCTAGCCTTCCACGCTTAGTCATCATCTAGTATTTATACCCAGATGAGCCCTGTAGTCCTTACTTTCGATCTACGCAATTCACGTTGATCATCGTCCTAAGAGCGATTCTCTTAGTCCTCGACCAAGTGCTCTGCTCACTGTCCGACTGACAGATAGACAAACCATAACCTCTTGATCCTCGCTATTAGAGACTAGTGGTAGTGTGTGACTCTTCATGAGGTCCTCACGCTAGTTCTCCCTGAACGCTCTTGGACGTTGAAAGACGTCCTGCGTAACAAAAGATCGAAAGTAATCTTTGTCCCTCCTCTCTAGGAGTAGGACCCCCATCCAATCGCCACGTCGTACCGAACTCCTAGTCCCATCATTACCAGTGACGACGAAGACACCACCCAGTTAACCCCAGAAACCAGACCCCAGTATATCCCTCGCCGTCTTGTAGGGAAAGCCTCCATTCCACCAACCAGTAGCCCTAGACGACATCCACTCAACACCCCCCCAAGCACCACTCAGACACCCAGTCCCGTAACAACCAGTACCCCAGGCCCTAGCAACCCTAGGCCCACAGTAACTCCAGCCTTCCCACGAGTTGGAGTCCTCCCCTCTGGATAACTTGTCCTAGTCCCAGCTCAAACTCCACCACCAAGACCACCTACCCCAGTACAACCACCTCGAGCTCCTAGTCCTATCATCATGGCCACCCCTGAAATCAAAGCAGCCCTCCCAGCCGACTTTACTGGCAAGGCCATTGACGCCACTAGATGGATCAAAGGCATGAACGCCTATTTTCTGTTAAACGCTACCATCTATAATACAGAACAAGCCAAAGTCCTTACTGCCCTTAGTCACATCTCTGTAAGCGACGGAACCACTTCCAACTTTGTATCCAATTGGTATACCAAAGCCACCGACCCTGCCGTCCCTGCTCGAGACAAAACCTTTGAACATTTTTTGGAGGATTTCACCACTACGTTCTACCCCTTCGACGAACAAGCCACGGCACGAAGGGACCTATACCAGCTCACCCAGAAGTCCCTTTGCCGCCCCAATGGAGAAGTGGACGATGGGTTCCAGAAATACATTACTGAATTCCAGACCCTTGCCGCCAAAGCAGGGATTACTGATGTCAACACCCTCATTGACCAATTCTCTGTTGGGCTGGACCGATGCATTGCCACTATGATACTCTCTATGGCAACCATCCCCACTACCCTCAACGACTGGGTCCAGAAGGTGAAGACCTTCCACGCCCAACTCGCTTACATCAATGCCCTACGAGGACAACGTGGAGCACCCTCCCATTTCTCCCAGTCTCGTCCTCAACGAGATCCTAATGCGATGGACATAGATGAACTCATCGCCCTACCTAAACTCACCCCAGCTGAACGAGCTCGATGCATACGAGAGGGAGCATGTTTCAAATGCCAAAAGAAAGGACATAGCGCACGGGATTGTCGTTCCTCTTGGTCCTCCAGAAACAATCCCCCATCCTCATCACGCCCCCATGTCCCAACACCCAACTCTCGTCCTAGACCCCAGAATCTCCGATCTGTCGAAGTCCAAGAACCTCCGACCTCAAAAATTTCACCTCCCACAGAACTAGAAACCTTTATCCAATCTCTTCGCCTCAAAGGAGAAAGAGACGAGAATGTCCTCCAAACTCTCCACATCTGTTATGAAGAACAGCCCGCAGAAAAGGAAGAAACTATTGCCAACATAGAAACATCGGATTTTTGAACCGGGAAGTGGTCTCGACGTCCTCTTCCCATGACTTAGACCATGTACTGTTAGGGATACCAAATGAGAGAACTATGTGCCTCCCAGTTACCCTGACCCATAAGTCTCAAATCGTCGAAAGCATTGCTCTCATTGACAGTGGGGCAACAGGAAACTTTATTGATATCAACCTCCTCACCAAAATATGTTTTCCTTTAAAACGACTCCCTGAACCTCTTGTTGCCAGAAATGTAGATGGAACTCCTAACTCCCGAGGAACGATTCAATGGAAAGCCTATGTCACCATCACCATCGGATCTCATCAAGAAAGACTATACCTTATGGTCACTAACCTAGGACGGAACCAGATCATTCTAGGGATGCCATGGTTACGGAAATGGAACCCGTCCATCGACTGGCTGAAACAATCTGTTCACATCCTCCCATCGCCCCACACCATTAATGAGAACACCCCCCAACAATATCTACTCCGCTACCTGGGACTCGAAGCGGACAGAAAAATAACTCACCGACTCACTAAACGGAAACAATGGACCGAGGAATTGACGGCGTCTCTTCGTGAGTACCCCCCTTGAACATCCGAAGAAGCGATAAACAAGATCACCATCTCCACTCAATTGGCCCAAAAGGTGGGCATCAAAGAACAACAAATTCCGTCCTGGTGTAAAGACTACGAAGACGTCTTTTCCAAGAAACTACACAGTCAATTACCCTCACATCGCTCTTATGACCATACTATTGAACTCCGCCCTTCTTTTACCCCCAAGATCACTAAAGCATACGCCCTAAACCCAGCAGAACAAGAAGCCTGCAGAGCTTTTGTTAAAGAACATCTGAAAACTGGCCGCATTGTCCCATCGAAATCTCCTCAAGCTTCCCCATTCTTCTTCATACCAAAGAAAGATGGATCCCTTCGCCCATGTCAAGACTATCGATACTTAAATGCCCATACTATTCGAAACGCATACCCTCTCCCTCTCGTCTCGGAACTTGTCGATGACATGAAGGAATCCACTCTCTTTACCAAGTTTGATATCTGGTGGGGATACAACAACATCCGCATCCGAGAAGAGGACCAATGGAAAGCCGCTTTCATCACCCCTCTTGGTCTTTTCGAACCCACCGTCATGTTCTTCGGTTTTTGCAACGCTCCCCCCACCTTCCAAGCTTTCATGAATCACATCTTCGCTGACATGATAGCAGAAAAATGGCTTAAGATCTATATGGACGATCTGGGTATCCATACAAAAGATAACCTTGAACTCCACCACAAAAGAACGCGTCAGGTCCTCCAACATCTCCGAGAACATCATCTCTCTGTAAAATTGTCAAAATGTCTCTTTGATGTCCCCAAAATGGAGTTTTTGGGCATGATTATCGGCCAGGGACGAATTGAAATGGATACTGTCAAGCTGAAAGCGGTCCAAGACTGGAAACCTCCCACCACGATAAAAGGGATACGGTCATTCATTGGATTTGCAAACTTTTATCGCAAATTCATCCCTAACTTTTCCCAGGTGGTTGCTCCTTTGAACCTCCTCACCCGCAAAAATGAACCCTGGAAGTGGACCACGTTACAACAGACAGCCTTCGACAAGTTAAAATCGATATTCTCATCAGCCCCTGTACTACACATCCCCGACACCTCGAAACCCTTTACCCTTATGACCGACGCATCACTTATTGCAGCAGGAGCGATCCTCATGCAAACCGATACCAATGGGGATTTTCATCCCTGCACCTACTTCTCAAAAACCTTCGCTCCAGCTGAACGAAATTATGATATCTATGACCGTGAACTCCTTGCAGTTATTCTTGCTCTACAAGAATGGCGCCAATACCTTCAAGGCACCCCTCATAACGTTACCATCATCACCGACCACAAAAACCTGTCTTTTGTCCGAGACCCCCGAAAACTCTCACGACGACAAGCCCATTGGGCCCTCTTCCTGCAGGACTTTCCCCTCGTATGGCAAGTCACTCCTGGATCGAAGATGGCCCCAGCGGACGCTCTATCCCGCAAAGACCTTGTTGACACTTCCACTGATAACGCTCAAACATCTATCTGTCCTGAACCCGTCATTATTAATACCCTCGACCTCACCCTCGCCCGTCATATCCAATCTTCTTCTGCCTCAGATCCATTCGTCCTTCGTGCTATTCGCTCCCTGGCAGAGGGTTCACCCCTTCTCCCTCGCTCTACTATCCAGGATTGGGTCTATGACCAGGGTCACCTCTACTTCCGAAACCGTCTTTACATACCCCCTGAGGCTTATCACGCTCTTGTCTCATCTATTCACGAACTACCCACCACAGGCCATGCAGGTCGTTTTCGTACCAAAGCCCTCTTAGAACGTGATTTCTGGTGGCCAGGTCTCTCCACATTTGTCAATTCCTTCGTTGCTGGTTGCGCTACTTGCCAGCAAAATAAAATCAATACCCATCCGACAGTACCCCCTCTTCAACCCATCAAATCGTCCACTACCCTGCCATTCCGCCAGATCTCCGTTGACCTCATCACGGATCTTCCTCTCTCCCAGGGTTTTGATTCCATCATGGTCGTGGTCGACCATGGCCTTACAAAGGGGGTAATCCTCTATCCTTGCCACAAAACCATTGATGCAGCGGGAATTGCTAAGCTCTTTTTCCACAATGTGTTCAAAAGATTCGGCCTACACGACTCTGTCATCTCTGACAGAGGCCCCCAATTTGCATCTGCATTTGCCAGAGAGCTCGCCAGATTACTGCAATATGATGTGAAACTCTCCACTGCATACCATCCTCAAACCGATGGACAAACCAAATGCTCAAACCAGGAACTAGAAACATATCTTCGCATCTTCTGCACCCATGATCCTCACAAATGGGCAGACTTCCTGACCACCACTGAATTCCACCATAACTCAGTCGTCCACAGCTCCACCAAAACCTCACCCTTCTCCCTCATGATGGGCTACGAACCCCGACCCTATCCCTCCTTCGGCAAGATGTTCCTCCCAGCCTTAGAACAACGTCTGTCCCACCTAGATGAAGCCCGAAAAGAAGCCTTAGCAGCACATGACTCAGCACGCTTAGCGATGCAACAACATGTCACTCGACGATTCGTCCCCTGAAAAGTTGGTAACAAGGTTTGGCTGGAAGCCACTCATCTCCGCCTTCCCTACCCTTCCAGGAAACTAGCTCCCAAGTGACAAGGACCCTTTGAGATCACTCAGGTCCTATCACCCCTCACTTACCGCCTTCGTCTCCCAGCAACGTGGAAGATTCACGATGTGTTTCACGCATCTCTCCTATCGACCTATCAAGAGACAGCTACCCATGGTCCCAACTTCTCCCGACCACTGCCTGACATGATTGAAGCTGAAGAAGAATACGAAGTTGATCAGATCATCGGTCATAGGGGGACTGGCAACCGTCATAGGTACCTAACCGCATGGAAAGGGTATCCATCGTCGGAAAATACCTGGGAACCCGAAGCAAATCTGAAACACGCCCAAGCTATCCTCCGCTCATACAAAAGATCCCAGACTCTTTAAATAATCCAGACATGCCTCGAACACCTCTAGCCCTCACCCCTCACCACCAAAAATCCCCCTCTGAGATCGCCCACCAGTTCGAAATCTTCATCACCGTCAGCATCACCATAGTCATTTTTATTGTCCTCTTCATCGCTATTGGAATAATCATTGGTCTCAACCACTCCTCTTAACGCTTCCCCTCAAGCAAACTTCTTTGAGAAGTCGGTCTCTTCGTGAGTATCGCCTCAAACTAGTCCCAAGACCCAAAGAAAAGCATTTCAAAACCCCTCTCACCAATGTCCTCTTCGTCGTCCACCCAGTCCTCCCCCATGTACGACTCGTTTCTCGAAACCCATTTTGTTGATGCCCAAATTCTGCCCCAGGAACACGCCCTCCTACTCTATGCCGCTGTTCTTGAAAACCCAGCTTGTTTTACCGATCTCTCTCAACTTCCTCTTTATGAAGAAGACCTTCTGGCTCAACGCCTTGTTCGTATATTTCACGACCTTGTTCGCATTCAGCAGCTACAAACAGCTGCTTCTCCATCAGATATACCCCCACCATTCACCTTTTCCAGGAATCTTTCCCTCAGCCACACCATCCGTCAATCCCTCCTCACTTTCCACGCCTATGGACTCCACAATTACACCAGATGCATAGAGCCATCAGTCATTGGGCCTACCTTTCGACCAATATACTTAGCCATGGCCCCGGAAGAACGACGAGAATATCGCTCGAAACTTAAGCAAATCATTTCCTGGTGTTCCCCTCTACCTGTTCCCGCCCCCACTCCGTCCATGTCCTCTTTAGCAGATAGAATTTCCTCCAGACCACCCACTCCCATCACTGATGACCCACTCCCGACCCCCGATGAAGGGGATCCTGATGAAGACGCTCTTGAGTTGGTGCGCAGCTATTACTTTCGGCTCTCTGATGGCAAACAGGTTTTATCCGTGCCAACCCGCTCTCTCCCGTCTCCCCTACGCCGCCGACATGCCACTCCCTCCACCGAGTGTTTTCATTGCCATGAGAATGGCCATTTTAGGGAGGACTGCCCTCATTATCAATGTTCCAGCTGCCGCGTATTTGCTCCCGGGCATGCCCATATCTCTTGCCTATCCACGCAATGCGATCTTTGCCTCCGCTTGGGACATACCTCCAGATATTGCCCAGGATGCATCTGTGGAACATGTCATCAGCCTGGACACATAGCCAGAGATTGTCCTTTTGAAATTCTATCCCCAGACCAGGTGTCCTTTGTTTTCACAGGAAGTGTCGCCCACGACGGACTTGGTGCTTGAACCTGGGGTTCAAGTATACGACAGGGGTAATGTTACAATTTCATACATTTATCGATGTTTGTTCCTTCTCTCTCTTCGACTCGTGGTCCGCCGATGGCATGGTAGACCTACCTTTACTTACAAATACTCACTTCTTACCTTCAGCCCCACTTCTTGGAACTTGACCCTTTTGTAACTCATTCGTTCTGCCGATTCAGCTTCTGACTTTTCTCTTCCATACGGCAGAACCTTTCTCAATTAACCTCCATCAGTCTATCTCATTCAATTCTCTTCCATACTGATGAAGGTACGTTGAGTCAGAATGCTTCTCGCGGACTCGTATCTCCTCTGGTTGACTCTCTTATGTCAGCCACGTGTCCCCTATTCTTCGCACTTCTAGATGGTTCTCTAGCCTTCCACGCTTAGTCATCATCTAGTATTTATACCCAGACGAGCCCTGTAGTCCTTACTTTTGATCTACGCAATTCACGTTGATCATCGTCCTAAGAGCGATTCTCTTAGTCCTCGACCAAGTGCTCTGCTCACTGTCCGACTGACAGATAGACAAACCATAACCTCTTGATCCTTGCTATTAGAGACTAGTGGTAGTGTGTGACTCTTCGTGAGGTCCTCGTGCTAGTTCTCCCTGAACGCTCTTGGACGTTGAAAGACGTCCTGCGTAACAAGAAGATATCGAGCAGCTTGGCGATCAAGCCAGACTCGATGAGGCCAGTAAAGTCAAAGCAGCTATCCGATATGCGGATCTCGAAGAAGCTGAAGTATGGGAAACGTTACTGGAAGCGGTAACCGATCCTGCTGATTGGGAAGAGTTCATTGAAGCAGTCAAGAAACTCTATCCAGGATGCGAAGGTAGTACGCGATATCACTGTGCTGACATTCAGTACCTCATCGAGGACTACCATAAGAAGCAGATGCGTAATCAGGACAACCTGGGTAAATATACCAGGAAGTTCACGAAAGTATCTGCGCTCTTGATTGCTAACCAGAAGCTCTCTGAAATGGAGCGAAACATGATTTTCTTGACAGGATTTCTAGCATTTTTACAGGATCGCATATGTCATCGCCTTGCGATCGTTAAACTGGATATCCATCCCGATGATCCGTACCCGATGACTGACGTCATAAGCGTTGCCAAATTCTTATTGACCAGATCAGCGCTTCGATCTAGTCTGTCCGCGTCAGACGTGATGCCCCGTTTTCAGCAATCCTATGGTCCTTCTTCACGTTCCAATCCTAATCAGCGTTCGCCTCCATCCAGTCCACCACAAACGTACAATCCAAGTCCGGCCGTTAAAGCTGAGACCAACGTTATGGCTAGATCGACGGACCCTGCCTGCAGATTCTGTGCTGGTCATGGGCATTTCACAAAGAATTGTCCTATCTGCACGGAGTACCTCAATGCAGGGAAAATTACTAGGGGAAAGGACAATCGCGTCTATATGCCAGATGGTTCCGACATACCTTGCGTGCCAGGAGGTAGATGTCTCAAGGACGGTATTGACTATGCTCATTCCTTCGGACAGTCGAATGCAGCTACGGCATCTACGTCTGCATCTTCTATAGGATTCACTCGAGATGCACCTCCTCATATCACTGCCGGTATACTGTTTACCATGTACCCTGCTACCCCAGCAATCCTCGACATCAACTCCTCCGCTTTCTACACGATGGAACTGAGTCCGGATTCGGACTCCATCCCTATCGCTGCCGATGAAGAATTCCAACCATACCTAGTTCAGGCATGGGCTACTTTTCAGGTGGACAAAGCGTCCAAAGAGAAGGGAAAACAAGTTCGCTTCGATGGTGTTCAGGTACCCCCACATAAGAAAACAGATTATCACGCAGCAGCAGTGTCCGATGAACTTCTATCCCCTGAGCTGCAGCAGACAATGCAAAGCGCTTCACCCTTACCACCCTCATCATCCTCTTCAGCTCCAATCTCAGTCAGCGCTAGCCATTCTTCCTCTCCGTTACGTAGCGCTTTTCAAAACCCTAACAGCACACCTACTCAATCTGGTCCTACTCGCTTCGTGTCCGATCCGGACAATGCGCCTACAAGCGCATCGAGTAGTGTCCCTTCACAAGTACCTAGCACTAACCAGAACTTCTCTCCATCCACGCAGTACAAATATTCCTTCCCTCTTGAAGACGAGACTGCTCCAAAACGAGTCTTGGACCGAGTCCTGGATGCTAGCATCCCAGTTCCGGTCAAGGATCTCTTCGCAGTCTCGCCAGAATTTCGAAAACAATTTTGTGAACTTACTATGGTGAAACGAATTGCTAACCTACCTTCGACTCATACAGCACAGATTAACGAGTTGTCCGGTAACGACCGCATGTTCGCACGCAGGACTGGAACACGAATTATGCGTAACGAAGACGGACTCATTGTCGCGCATCACAGCCTACCTCTTAGGGCGATCGAAGCTAAGGTTGGCGATACAGGTTGGACCATTCGTGGTGTTCTAGATTCCGGTTCCGAGGTTATTGCTATGCCTCGCCGGATCTGGGAACAACTCGGACTACCAATCCGATCTGACCAGATGATGAAGATGTCCTCTGCTAATACTAGCGTGGACAGTACAATCGGTGTTCTCGAAAACCTCGCACTCGATTTCGGTGGAGGCGAAGTCATGCTACAGGTCCAAATCTTGGCCCGTGCTAACTTTGACCTTTTACTGGGTCAACCTTTCCATTGTCTCATGAGTGCTAACACAGAGGATTTCCCAGACGGTTCACAGACGATCACTCTTCATGACCCTAATACGGACAAGCAGTATACTCTACCTACGAAGCCGTGGTCCAAAGGTTGTCCGCGTTGTCAGGACCGTTTACAGTGCACCAGCCATCAGTCTGTTTTGGAGATGGGTTTTTAGATATTGATGATCCGCTTAACGGCTGGGGAGACATCAGTAATGCTTCCATCGCATCCTTCCTATCATATACGCATTTACCTTCACCTTTGCCGCTTTATTCGTTTTTATCCTCGACACAGTCCGTTTTCAATCCGGATGTGCTCACCATGCTTTCTTCGGTTTATTCTTATGATCTCTCTTCGCATGCGTTGGCTTACAAGCCTGTCGCAAAGAAAGTTCGGTCCGTTGTGGCTCCAGTCAACAAGGAGTATCGGATTACCCGTTCTCTTCCAGACAATCCCCTCGCCGGACTACGTCCTTTACCTACGCATCCTCTGGACTTCGTCCCTGGTGTTCGCTTTACTCAGGAACGTGCTGACAAATTAGATCTTGATCCCACAAACTGGCTATGGCCAGAGGAAGTCAAGCTCGTATGCTGGCTCCTCCTCGAACATGAAATGGCTTTTGCTTGGATTCCTACCGAGTGAGGTCGCCTCGATGAAAGATATTTCCCCCCTGTAAAGATTCCGACCATCTCTCATACCCCTTGGGCACTTCGCAACATCCCCGTCCCTCCGTCCATGTGGGCTGGCGCTATCCAGATAATCAAAGACCGGATTGCGTCTGGTGTCTATGAACCGTCTACCGCAGCGTACTGATCTCGATGGTTCTGCGTGTTTAAACAGGATGGCAAATCACTCCGACTCATACACGACCTCCAACCCCTTAATGCGGTTACTATCCGGGACTCATCCACGCCGCCGTTCGTGGAACACTTCACAGAGTCTTTCGCAGGATATGCTGTTTACGGAATGATGGATTTATTCGCCGGCTACAATCAATGCCCACTATATCCCGAATCTCGCGACCTCACGACTTTCAATAGTCCGATGGGTCCTCATCGTCTCACCACCATTCCTATGGGATACACAAATGTGGTCCAAATCTATCAAGCAGACATGTCGTTCATTCTTCAGGATGAAATCCCTCGACACACCTACCCTTTCATCGACGACTTACCCATAAAATCTGTCACCACGCGTTACCAGAATCTGGACAGTTCATACGAGACCGCTCCGGACAATCCCAACATCCATTGGTTCATTTGGGAATATTTACAGGTAGTCCACCACATCTTGCAATGACTGCAAAATGTTGGTGTGACGATTTCAGCAAAGAAGTTCGTGCTCGCCGTACCGGACGCAACTGTCGTCGGACACAAATGCACTGCCGACGGTCGTATTCCTCACGAGGACAAAGTCCAAAAGATTCGTGACTGGCCTCCATGTCAAACGCTCACTCATGTGTGTGGTTTCTTGGGTGTTTGCGGTGTACTCGGCATTTTCATTCGTGATTTCGCTTCTATTGCCCATCCCCTGGTTGATTTAACCAGGAAGGGTGTTCCTTTCGAATGGGGAGCATCCCAACAACTCATGATGCAGCGTCTCAAGGATGCTATTTGTCTTTCGCCCGCCTTACATCGCCTGGACTACGAGTCCGGACTCGAAATCTTTCTTGCTATTAATACCTCTCTCATCGCTGTCGGTTATATCCTGTCTCAGGAAGGGGCCGATGGTAAACGATATCCGAATCGCTTTGGTTCTATCAGCCTTACAGAGGTTGAGAGCCACTATTCACAAGCGAAGTTGGAACTTTATGGACTTTTTTGTGCTCTACACACAGTCCGCATTTTTATTTTCGGTGTCGCTAACTTCACAGTCGAAATGGATGCCAAATATGTGAAGGGTATGATTAATAACCCAGACCTCCAACCAAACGCGACCATTAACCGGTGGATCGCGGGTATCCTCCTTTTCAATTTTCGTCTCGTTCATGTTCCTGCTACTCGTCATACTGGTGCAGACGGACTATCCCGTCGTCCTCGGTCCGATGCCGATCCGCCTCCTGACGATGATTTCGAGGACTGGCTGGACAATGCGTATTCCTTCTCTATCTCTCTCTTAAACGATCGTGTTTCCCCGCTATATTCAACTTCTTACGTTTCTAGGCTCACTCCACCCGCTACTCATCACGCTTCGGTCCTGCTTAATGCAGACTCAGACTCAGTTCACGACGAACCTGTCCTCCCTCGGTCTCCAAAAGCACTCACAAAAGAGGATCGCATCACCCATATTTGCAAATTTCTACACACCCATACCCGTCCCGCTGACCTATCCGATGCTGACTACACTTCCTTCATCAATTCTGTTATGCGCTTCTTTCTTCTCAACGATTCGCTCTACCATCGCGAACCTCATGGGCGTCATCAGCTAGTAGTACCTATGGAACTCCACTACGGACTGATCAGGGAGGCACACGATAGCCTTGGACACAAAGGTGTCTTCTCAGTCCGGACCTGGTTGCTCCAACGATTCTGGTGGCCAATGTTGGTTGACGATGTCAAGTGGTACATCCGATCCTGCCACGAATGCCAGATCCGTCAAACACAGAAGTTCCATATACCTCCTACCGTCCCCATGATTGGCGGTCTATTTCACAAAGTTCACATCGACATTATGGTCATGCCACGATCTGGTGGTTACCGCTTCATCGTACATGCCCGATGCGCACTCACTGCGTATCCGGAGTGGCATATGCTACGGTCCGAAAATTCGACCGCTCTTGCTTCTTTCATTTTCGAAGACATCCTCTGCCATTGGGGTGTCGTATCCGAGATTGTTACTGACAACGGTTCCGCTTTCCTCCAAGCTCTAGATATTCTCGCTTTGCGATATTGCATTCGCCATATCCGGATCTCCCCTTACAACTCTCAGGCGAATGGTATAGTCGAACGGCGTCACTTCGATGTCCGGGAGGCCATCGTTAAAACTACCCTGGGAGGGGAGATTCACTGGCCAGCAACAGCTCACTCTATTTTCTGGGCAGAGCGCGTCATTATTCTTAAATCGACCGGTCTATCACCGTACTTCATGGTACATGGTGTTGAACTGCTCTTTCCTTTTGATCTTGCAGAAGCTATGTTTCTCGTCCCCACACTGGAATCTGATCCAGTTTCTAGATCCGCTTTAATCACTTGGCAAGCTTCTTAGCTCCAGAAGCGACAAGAAGATATTGACAGTATGTGACAGTGTGTACTACAGTCGCGTTTTGCGTCCATCAAACAGTTCAAGGCGCAATTCAAAAATAGGATTCGAACTACTGAGTACAGTCCTGGCGATCTCGTTTTAGTCCGAAATACTCGGATTGAAAAAGAGTTAAACTGAAAGATGAAACCAAGGTACTTAGGTCCAATGGTAGTTCTTCGCCGAACTATTGGAGGATCGTACCTACTGGCAGAGTTAGACGGCGCCATCTCTAAGTTGCGGTATGTGGCTTTTCACCTGCTACCCTACTTTTCAAGGACAAAGATCGCGATTCCGATTACCGACTTGACCGGACTGACCGATAAAGACATTGACAAATTTGAAGCTGAAGATGACGTCAAACGCGACGACGTCAACGAGGCAGAGGACGCGGTCTTTGAAGACTAAGTCCCCCTCAACCCACAAAAATATCGTTTCCTCGTATCAGTTTTACCTCGTGCTTAGTTCGGTGACCTCCGTTCCATCCTGGTTTTCGTCTAGTGTCCAGATATCACATACAAACGTCACTAAACCGAAAAACAAACAGACTCACTACTATACAATCTCTCTTTCCGATCACCCAGAAAACAGTCCTAACAAACATATCACGAAAAGTTTCTCTCCGTCTCTACGTACCATTTCATTCGATCGCGCCATAACTCTGAAAGCGCACATTGTGTTTCATCTTCATTCTCAGTCTGGTTTTTCTCCTGTTACGGACTCATCAATCCGATCTGCGATCCGGTGAGATATAGATGCCAAAAGATGATTGACGAAGACAAGCCGAGTGGTATCTCGCACTCTGGTGTCGTACCTTTGTTTTCAGTGCGATAAAAGCTTTTACACTTGTTCTTATACTGTTTTTCCTTTCCTTAGGGATCGCATCGGACACGGACATGGACACGGACACACGATCGGATTGCCGCTACAGGTTGTACAGGACTAGGCTACTGTTACCTACTGCTGCATCAGCCTTTTTAGGCTGGCCAACTCCACCAGCTGCTCAGCTACTTCGGTGGCCATATCCGCCATCTCCGCCTCCATCGCCTTCATTCGAGCTTGCGACGATAAGAGTGCCACCTCCAGGTGGGTGGCTACCCGGATGGCGTTCTCCTTGGGCGTCGCGCGCCCTGGCTTCCTCGCCGTCAGCCTAGCCTTCGGCGCCTCCTTCTCCTTCTCCGTCTCGGCCTCCTCGTCGCTGTTGACGATTTCGATTTGCTCACACACAGGCAGCGCGGCGCATTGACGTGGTCGGACTGTTCAGTCCGGTTAGCTCAGTCCGAGTGCAAAATGTTCACGACGTACCTAGGGCCTTGCCCTTGCCCTTGTTCCTGCTCCCTTCTGGAGCGTCCCCCTCCTGCCTCTTTGGCCTGCCGTGACCCAGCAACTTGTTGCATCTTGACTTGAAGCACATGCACCAGAAGCAGGTCTGGTCGACCGGTCCAATGCAAGGCTCACGGGCCTTGCGACACCCTTCGCACCTCTCGTCGTGGTCGACGATCGTTTCTTCTGTGGCGACCCTCTTCACGGGCCGTGCGCGCACCTCGTCTTCGCTTTTGTCTTCGTCTTCACCGCTGTCCTCCACCATCATTCTCACTCACTGAAATTCGTTAGCCGGACAGACAGGCTGCGGTACCAGCTTACTCACCTTGCTGGGACGGCGCATCCGCACGCCCTTGCCGACCTCCTCGATCCAACCGCCCACCTCTGCGCTCTCTACTGACACCGACGCTGCTGCTGTTGGTCCCGGTCCAGCCTTGCCGGTCTCCTTGTCCGCCGAGGGCGCTTGCACTTGACCCGCAATTGCGCGCTCTTCTTCCTCTTCAGCCTGGCGGCGTTGCGCCTCTTCCTCCGCCCCTTGTCTATGTCGTGTTTCCTCTTCCTCCTCTTGACGACGCCGAGCCTCCGCTGCTTCGGCCTCGTCGCGTCTTGCTTTCGCCTCCACACGCCAACGCTCGGCGACCGGTCCCAATTCTCGCATGCACTGGACAGCCCGGTTGTCAACCAGGGCTTCTGCGCCGTGTTCGCGTGCCGTTCGCAGGCAAGCGTGCACTTGCATCTGCAGATCCAGTTAGCTTGTGTACAGTGAGAGGAATGAACCACTCACCAAAGCCCCATCCCACTCCGTCACCCACATCTCCTGCTCCTCGTGCAGGGATTCCTTGTCGTCCGGTACGGTCTGGGCGACATCGACAATGCAGGCATTCGCGTTTTTGAGGGCTTGAGCAGCCAGGGCTTTCAGACTGTTGGTGTCCATGGGTTGCGAGAGAGCGAGGATATTGTCGATTGAAGACATGGTGATAGTGGAATGGGAATGATGAAGAGGGTGATTGTAAGAAGAAGACGGACTTGGCCACTTTGGCGTTTTCGTAGTGTCCCGTGGTTCAAACTCAGCACATCACGTGACTGACTGGGGACAGTCAGTATCCAAGTCCCCCTCGAATGTAGGAGCTCGTCGCTCTCTATGTTTACAGATCGGTTTCTCACGTCAGCTCAGGTTCTCGTACAGGTACCGTCCCTCGTGTTCAAGATGCCCATCATGTCTCGTGTCGGTCCGATGTCGGTCCATTTCTATCCGTGTGTAGTTCGTCAGTCCGAGTCCAATTGACAGTCCGCTTTTCAGTCCTGTTCATAGTTCGAGTTCAGACACGATCTTTTATTTTCTTATTTTCTTCGACATCTATTACTTCAAACAAGTCATAAGTCACCTTTCTGTCACAGTCACATCAGTCACAGAGTGGACAGTATTCCATTTGGACTACAAATATTTGTTGACAGTTTCATATGGGCCTTTGACTTGACCTTGTGGCGTCCTTTGACAGGACCACATGATTATACACAGTCCTGGGAAAATGCCCAGACTATAAAGACTTGTATCATGCATTTGAATAGGAGGACTTATCGGGTTTCACTTTGTTTTCAGTTTTCGTTCAAGTTCCTCGCCGTTCGTATCCTCGCCGCCGTTTCGTCCCTTCGCCGTTTGCCATTCGTTCCATCGCTGTTTGTTCGTCCTTTGTAGTCCGATATTTTGGACCATTCGTTAACAGTCCGGACTACGCCGGACCGGTCTATTCCAAGCAAGGACTATTGTCTTAGCTACCCCTTCTACCTTGGTCGCCTTTGAAATCCCTGGGATGAGCCTACACTCGCTCCCCTTCATTCTCGCTCGACTTCACCATTCACCTTGGTGGTCAGCCCCCACACCTTGTTCACTTTTCTTACAGCGCAGCTGCCGTGTCCAAAGAACTTTTATCCCCTGAGCTGCAGCAGACAATGTGAAGCACTTCACCCTTACCACCCTCATCATCCTCGTTCACCCCAATCTCAGTCAGCACTAGCGATTCTTCCTCTCTGTTATGTAGCACTCTTCGAAACCCTAACGGCGCATCCCCTACTCAAGTCGGTCCTGGTCGGTTCGTGTCCGATCCGGACAATGCGCCTACAAACGCACCGAGTAACACCCCCCCACGAGTACCTGGCACTAACCAGAATTTCTCTCCATTCACGCAGTACAAATATTCCTTCCCCCTTGAAGATGAGGCCGCTCCAAAACGAGTCTTGAACTGAGTCCTAGACACTAATGTTCCAGTTCCGGTCAAGGATCTCTTCGCAGTCTCACCAGAATTTCGAAAACAATTTCGTGAACTTACTACTGTGAAACGAATTGCTAACCTACCCTCGACTCATACTGCACAGATTAACAAGTTGTCCAGTAATGACCGCGTGATTGCACACAGGACTGGAACACGAATAATGTGCAATGAAGACGGACTCATTGTTGCGCATCACAGCCTACCCCTTAGAGCGATCGAAGCTAAGGTTGGCGATACAGGTTGGACAATTCGTGGTGTTCTAGACTCTGGTTCCGAGGTTATCGCTATGCCTCGCCGGATCTGGGAACAGCTCGGACTACCAATCCGATCTGACCAGACGATGAAGATGTCCTCTGCTAATACTAGTGTGGACAGTACAATCGGTGTTCTCGAAAACCTCGCACTCGATTTCAGTGAAGGCGAAGTCATGCTACAGGTCCAAATCTTGGCCCGTGCTAACTTTGACCTTTTACTGGGTCAACCTTTCCATTGTCTCATAAGTGCTAACACAGAGGATTTTCCAGATGGTTCCCAGACGATCACTCTTCATGACCCTAATATGGACAAGCAGTATACTCTGCCTATGAAACCGTGGTCCGAAGGTTGTCCCCATTGTTGAGACCGTTTACAGTATACTAGCCATCAGTCCGTTTTGGAGATGGGTTTTTAGATTTCGATGATCTGCTCAATGGCTGGGGAGATATCAGTAATGCTTCCATTGCATCTTTTCTGTCCAATATGCATTTGCCTTCACCTTCGCTGCGTTACTTGTTTTTATCCTCGATGCAGTCTGTTTTCAATCCGAACGCGCTCGCTGCACTTTCTTCGGTTTATTCTTACGATCTCTCTTCGCATGCATTGGCTTACAAGCCTGTCACAAAGAAAGTTCAGTTGGTTGTGGCTCCAGTCGACGAGGAGTATCGGATTACCCGTTCTTTTCCAGATGATCCACTCGCCGGACTACGTCCTTTACCTATGCATCCTCCTGACTTCGTTCCTGGTGTTCATTTTACACAGGAACGTGCTGATAAACTAGATCTCAACCCCACAAACTGGCTATGGCCAGAGGAAGTCAAGCTCGTACGCTGGCTCCTCCTCGAACACGAAATGGCTTTCACTTGGATTTCTACCGAGCGAGGTCGCCTCGATGAAAGATACTTCCCCCCCGTAAAGATTCCGACTGTCCCTCATACCCCTTGGGCACTTCGCAACATCCCCGTCCCTCCTTCCATGTGGGCCAGCGCGATCCAGAATATTAAAGACCGGATTGCGTCTGGTGTCTACGAACTGTCTACCGCAGCGTACCGATCTCGATGGTTCTGCGTGTTTAAACAGGACAGCAAATCACTCCGACTCATACACGATCTCCAACCCCTTAATGCGGTTACTATCTGGGACTCATCCACTCCGCCATTCATGGAACACTTCACAGAGTCTTTCGCAGGATATGCTGTTTACGGGATGATGGATTTATTCACCGGCTATGATCAGCATCCACTACATCCCGAATCTCGCGACCTCATGACTTTCAATAGTCCGATGGGTCCTCATCGTCTCACCACCGTTCCTATGGGATACACAAATGCGGTCCAAATCTATCAAGCAGACATGTCGTTCATTCTTCAGGATGAAATCCCTCAACATATCTACCCTTTCATTGACGACTTACCCATAAAATCTGTCACCACGCGTTACCAGAATCCGGACAGTTCATATGAGACTGCTCCGGACAATCCCAACATCCATTGGTTCATTTGGGAACATTTACAGGTAGTCCACCACATCTTGCAACGACTGCAAAATGTTGGTGCGACGATTTCAGCAAAGAAGTTTGTGCTCGCCACACTGGACGCAACTGTCGTCAGACACAAATGCACTGCCGACGGTCGTATTCCTCACAAGGACAAAGTACAAAAGATTCGTGACTGGCCTCCATGTCAAATGCTCACTCATGTGTGCAGTTTCTTGGGTGTTTGCGGTGTACTCCACATTTTCATTCGTGATTTCGCTTCTATTGCCCGTCCTCTGGTCGATTTAACCAGGAAGGGTATTCCTTTCGAATGGGGAGCATCCCAACAACTTGTGATGCAGCGTCTCAAGGATGCTATTTGTCTTTCGCCCACCTTACGTCGTCTGGATTACGAGTCCGGACTCAAAATCTTTCTTGCTGTCAATACTTCTCTCATCGCTGTCAGTTACATCCTGTCTCAGGAAGGTGCCAATGGTAAATGATATCCAAATTGCTTTGGTTCTATTAGCCTTACAGAAGTTGAGAGCCACTATTCACAAGCGAAATTGGAACTTTACGGATTGTTTCGTGCTCTACGCGCAGTCCGCATTTTTATCTTTGGTGTCGCTAACTTCACAGTCGAAATGGATGCCAAATACATGAAGGGTATGATTAATAACCCGGACCTCCAACCGAACGCGACCATCAATTGGTGGATCGCCGGTATCCTTCTCTTTAATTTTCGTCTCGTTCATGTTCCTGCTACTCACCATACTGGTGCAGACGGACTATCCCGTCATCCTTGGTCCGATGACGATCCGCCTCCTGACGATAATTTCGAGGACTGGCTGGACAATGTGTATTCCTTCTCTATTTCTCTCTTAAACAATCGCGTTTCCCCGCTATATTCGACTACTTACATTTCTAGGCTCACTCCACCCGCTACTCATCATGCTTCGGTCCTGCTTAATGCAGACTCAGACTCAGTTCACGACGAACCTATCCTCCCTCGGTCTCCAAAAGCACTCACAAAAGAGGATCGCATCACCCATATTTGCAAATTTCTACACACCCATACCCGTCCCGCTGACCTATCCGATGCCGACTACACTTCCTTCATCAATTCTGTTATGCGCTTCTTTCTTCTCAACGATTCGCTCTACCATCGCGAACCTCATGGGCGTCATCAGCTAGTAGTACCTATGGAACACCACTACGGACTGATCAGGGAGGCACACGATAGCCTTGGACACAAAGGTGTCTTCTCAGTCCAGACCCGGTTGCTTCAATGGTTCTGGTGGCCAATGTTGGTTGACGATGTCAAGTGGTACATCCGATCCTGCCACGAATGCCAGATCTGTCAAACACAGAAGTTCCATATACCTCCTACCATCCCCATGATTGGCAGTCTATTTCACAAAGTTCACATCGACACTATGGTCATGCCATGATCCAGTGGTTACCGCTTCATCGTACATGCCCAATGCACACTCATTGCATATCCGAAGTGGCATATGTTACGGTCCGAAAATGCGACAGCACTCGCTTCTTTTATTTTCGAAGACATCCTCTGTCGTTGGGGTGCTGTATCCAAGATTGTAACTGACAACGGTTCTGCTTTCCTCCAAGCTCTAGACATCCTCGCTTTACGATATCGCATTCGCCATATCTGGATCTCCCCTTACAACTCTCAGGCAAATGGTGTGGTTGAACGGCATCACTTCGATGTCCGGGAGACCATCATTAAAACTACCCTGGGAGGGGAGATTCGCTGGCCAGTGACAGCTCACTCTGTTTTCTGGGCAGAGCACGTCACTATTTTTAAATTGACTGGTCTCTCGCCGTACTTCATGGTACATGGTGTTGAACTGCTCTTTCCTTTCGATCTCGCAGAAGCTACGTTTCTCATCCCTGCACTGGAATCTGATCCAGTTTCTAGATCCGCTTTAATCGCTTGGCAAGCTTCTCAGCTCCAGAAGCGACAAGAAGATATCAACAGTATGCGACAGCACATACTATAGTCGCGTTTTGCATCCATCAAACAGTTCGAGGCACGATTCAAAAATAGGATTCGAACTACTGAGTACAGTCCTGGCGATCTCGTTTTGGTCCGAAATACTCGGATTGAAAAAGAGTTAAACCGAAAGATGAAACCAAGGTACTTAGGTCCAATGGTAGTTCTTTGCCGAACTATTGGAGGATCATACCTACTGGCAAAGTTGGATGGCGCCATCTCTAAGTTGCGGTATGCGGCCTTTCGCCTGCTACCCTACTTTTCAAGGATGAAGATCACGATTCCAGTTACTGATTTGACCAGACTGACCAATAAAGAAATTGACGAATTCGAAGCCGAAGACGACGTTGAACATGACGACGACAAGGCAGAGGACGCGGTCTTCGAAGAGTAAGTCCCCCTCAACCCCTATAAAGATTGTTTCCTCGTATCAGTTCTACCCCGTGTTTAGACCGGTGATCTCCATTTCATCCTGGTTTTTGTCCAGTGTCTCTGATATCACATAAAAAACGTTACTAAACCGAAAAAAAACAGACTCTCTACTATCCAATCTCTCTTTCCGATCAATCAGAAAACAGTCCTAACAAATATATCACGAAAAGTTTCTCTCCATCTCTACGTACCATTTCATTCGATCGCGCCATAACTCTGAAAGTGCACATTGTGTTTCATCTTCATTCTCAGTCCAGTTTTTGTCCTGTTATGGACTCCTCAATCCTATCTACGATCTGGTGAAGTATAGATGCCAAAAGATGACCGACGAAGACAAGCCAAATGGTAGCTCGCACTCTGGTGTTGTACCTTCGTTTTCAGGGTGATAAAAGCCTTTACACTTGTTCTGATACTTTCTTTTCCTCACTTAAGGACCGCATCGGACTGCACACGGACACGAACACACGATCGGATTGCCGATACAGGTTGTACAGGACTAGGCTACTGTTACCTACTGCTGCATCAGCCTTTTTAGGCTGGCCAACTCCACCAGCTGCTCAGCTACTTTGGCGGCCATATCCGCCATCTCCGCCTCCATCACCTTCATTCGAGCTTGCGACGATAAGAGTGCCACCTCCAGGTGGGTGGCCACCTGGATGGTGTTCTCCTTGGGCGTCACACGCCCTGGCTTCCTCGCCTTTGGCCTAGCCTTCAGCGCCTCCTTCTCCTTCTCCGTCTCGGCCTCCTCGTCGCTGTCGACGATCTCAATTTATTCGCGCACAGGCAGCACAGCGCGTTGACGTGGTTGGACTACTCAGTCCAGTTAGCTCAGTCCGAATGCGAACGATATGAACAATGTACCTGGGGCTTTGCCTTTGCCCTTGCCCTTGCTCCCTTCTGGAGCACCCCTCTCCTGCCTCTTCAGCCTTCTGTGGCCCAATGACTTGCTGCATCGTGCTTTGACGTGCTTGCATCGGAAACACGTCTGATCGACGGGTTCAATGCAAGGCTCGTGTGCCTTGCGACACCCGTCGCACCTCTCATCATGGTTGATGATCACTTCTTCCGCAGTGACCCTCTTCGCGGGCCATGCGCACACTTCGCTTTCATCTTTGTCTTCATCGATGTCCTCCACCATCATCCTCGCACACTGAAATTCGTTAGTGGACTATTAGAGCGGGTTGCCAGCCTACTCACCTTGCTAGGGCACCGCATCCACACGCCCTCGCCAACCTCCTCAATCTGACCGCCTACCTTTGTGCTCTCTGCTGAGACTGACGCCACCACCATTGGTCCCGGTCCAGCCTCGCCGGTCTCCTCGTCCGCCAAGGGCGCTTGCACTTGACCTGCGATTGCGTGCTCTTCTTCCTCTTCAGCCTGGCGGCATTGCACCTCTTCCTCTGCCCCTTGTCTGCATTGTGTTTCCTCTTCCTCCTCTTGACGACGCCAAGCCTCCGCTGCTTCGGCCTCATCGCGTCTTGCTTTTGCCTCCGCATGCCAACGCTCGGCGACCGGTCCCAATTCTCGCATGCACTAGACAGCCCGGTTGTCAACCAGGGCTTCCGCGCTGTGTTCACGTGCCATTCGCAGGCAAGCATGCACTTGCGTCTGCAGATCCAGTCAGCTCGCACACAGTGCAATAAGTTTCGTTACTCACCAAGGCTCCGTCCCACTCTGTCACCCACATCTTCTGCTCTTCACGCAGGGTCTCCTTGTCGTTCGGTACGGTCTGGGCAACGTCAACAACGTGGGCATTTGCGTTTTTAAGGGCTTGAGCGGCCATGGCCTTTGGACTGGTTGTGTCTGCGGGTTGGGAGAGAGCGAGGATGTCATCAATGGCAGACATGGCGAAAGTGGTATGTGGATGATGAAGAGGATGATTGTAAGAAGAAGACGAACTTGGCCACTTTCACGTTTTCGTAGTGTCCCGCGGTTCAAACTCAGTGCATCACGTGACTGACTGGGGACAGTCAGTATCCAAGTCCCCCTCGGATGTAGGAGCTCGTCGCTCTCTACGTTTATAGATCGGTTTCTCGTGTCAGTTCAGGTTCTCGTACAGGTACTGTCCCTCGTGTTCAAGATGTCCATTGTGTCTCGTGTCGGTCCGATGTCGGTCCATTTCTATCCGTGCATAGTCCGTCAGTTCGAGTCCAATTGACAGTCCGCTTTTTAGTCCTGTTCGTAGTCCGAGTTCGGACACAATCTTTTATTTTCTTATTTTCTTCAACATCTATTACTTCAAACAAGTCATAAGTCACCTTTCTGTCACAGTCACATTAGTCACAGATCGGACAGTATTCCATTTGGACTACAAATATTCGTTGACAGTTTCATATGGGCCTTTGACTTGACCTTGTGGCGTCCTTTGACAGGACCACATGTTTCTACACAGTCCTGGGAAAATGCCTGGACTATAAAGACTTGTATCATGCATTTGAATAAAACACTTATCGGGTTTCACTTCATTTTCAGTTTCCGTTTGAGACTCTTTCCGTTCATATCCTCACTGCCATTTCGCCCATTCGTCTCTTCGCTATTTGCCCTTCGATCTATAGCCGTTTGTTCATCCTTTGTAGTCCGATATTTCGGACCATTCATTGACAGTCCAGACTACACCGGACCGGTCTATTCCAAGCAAGGACTATTGTCTTAGCTATCCCTTCTACCTTGGTCGCCTTTGGAATCCCTGGGACAAGCTTATACTCGCTCCCTTCATTTTAGCTCGACTTCACCATTCACCTTGGTGGTCAGCCCCACACACTTATCATCTTTCTTACAACGTTTGAAGGTTTTGTCTCTGGCAGAGATGGTAGGGTTGGTGGCTTTGGTATACCAATTGGATACAAAGTTAGAAGTAGTTCCATCGTTTACGGAGATGCGACTGAGGGCGGTGAGGACTTCAGCTTGTTCTGTGTTGTAAATGGTAGCATTCAACAGAAAGTAGGCATTCATGCCTTTGATCCATCTAGTGACATCAATGGCCTTGCCAGTGAAGTCGGCTAGGAGGGCTGCCTTGATTTCAGGAGTGGCAATGACGATAGGACTAGGGGTTCTGGGTGGTTGCACTGGGGTGGGTGGTCTCGGTGGTGGATTCTGGGCTGGGACTAGGATAGGTTGTTCGGAGGGGAGGATTCCGACTCGTGGGAAAGCTGGAGTTACTGCAGGCCTAGGGTTGCTAGGGCCTGGGATACTGGTTGTTACAGGGCTGGGTGTCTGAGTGGCACTTGGGGGGGTATCGAGTGGACGTCGTCTAGAGCTGCTGGCTGGTGGAATTGAGGCTCTCCCTGCAAGATGGCGAGAGATGTACTGAGATCTGGTTTCTGGGGTTAACTGGGTGGTGTCTTCGTCGTCGCTAGTGATGATGGGACTGGGGGTTCGATACAACGTGGTGACTAGATGAGGGTCCTACTCCTAGAGAGGAGGGACAAAGAAAACTTTCGATCTTTTGTTATGTAGGACATCTCTCAACGTCCGAGAGCGTTTGAAGAAGACTAGTGTGAGGACCTCACGAAGAGTCACACACTACCACTAGTCTTCAGTGGTGAAGATCGAGAGATTATTATTGATCTAACTGTCAATCGGACAGTAAACAGAGTATCGGATCAAGGACTAAGAGAGTCGCTCTTAGAACGATGATCAACGTGAATTGCATAGATCGAAAGTGAGTACTACAGGGCTCATCTGGGTATAAATACTAAATGATGACTAAGCATGGAAGGCTAGAGAATCATCTAGAAATGCAAGGAATAGGGGAAATGTGGGGAAACATGGCTGACGTAAGAGAATTGGCCAGAGGAGATACAAGTCTGAGAGAAGTAGTCCGACTCAACATACCTTCGTCAGCATGGAAGAGAATAGAATGCGATAAACTGACGAAGGTTAATTGGAGTGGGTCCTGTCGTATGGAAAAGAAGAGTCAGAAAAGGAATCGACAGGATGAATAGGTTACAACAGGGTTAAGTTCCAAGAAGCGGGACTGAGAGTGAGAAGTGAGTACTTGTAGACATGAGTGGGTCTACCATGCCATCGGCGGACAACGAGTCAGACAGAAAGAAGAAACAGGCATCGATAAAAGTATGAAATCATAACAGGAATGATCCTTTGCGACAGAGAAATTGCCATGGATCCCTTCAAACTCCAAGGCATTTCCTCCTGGCCTGTCCCCTCCTCGGTCAAGGAAGTATGTTCCTTCCTTGGCTTTGCCAACTTTTACCGCCGTTTCCTTAGCCATTTCTCTGAAACGGCATGACCTCTCCTTGACCTCACAAAGAAGGACATGAAGTGGAACTGGACTCCTGCTTGCGACCAGGCCTTCCTCTCCCTGAAAAGAGCCTTCATGGCAGAACCAGTTCTCCGACTTCCTAACCTCACAGCCCCCTTTGCCATTGCCACCGATGCTTCCTTAGTCAGCACTGGCACAGTCCTACTCCAAACCGATGCTAATGGGGACTGGCATCCATGTTCCTACCTCTCCCAATCCCTTCTTCCCACAGAACGAAACTACGAAATCTACGACCGGGAACTCCTTGCAGTGATGCGCGCCCTCAAAGCTTGGCATCACTACCTCATTGCCTCCCCACATCCTGTCAAGGTCTTTACGGACCATAAGAACTTGACCTACTTCAGGTAACCCAAGAACCTAAACCGTCGACAACCCCGCTGGCTTCTAGATCTAGCGGACTTTGATCTGAAGTTCTCCCACGTTCCCGGAGAAGACCTCACCGTCCCTGACGCCCTCTCCCACCGCGCAGACCATTACCCCACCGAGGACTGTGACAATCGTGATGTCACCCTCCTCCTGGACTCACTCTTTGTCTGCCTCATCGACACCTCCCTCGCCCAGGTCATTGCCCAGGAGTCTGCCTCTGACTCCGTCTACCTCACCACCCTTCGCGCTCTCGAAGGGGACATCCCCGCTCCTTTTTGCTCCCACCTCTCGGATTGGAAGATCCTTGATGGCATCCTTACATACCACAATCACGTGTACGTTCCCCCTACCAGCGATCTCCACTGCAATGTGCTCCACCGCTGCCATGACCATGAAACCGCTGGCCACCCAAGTTTCCTTAAATCCCACCAACTCGTATCTGCAGAATATTGGTGGCCTGGCCTTGCCCAATTCGTCTGTCATTACATTGAAGGTTGTGCCTTATGTCAGCAATCCAAGGCCAACACTCACCCCTCTACACTGCCCCCCATGCCCCTTTCCTTGACCTGCACCCGTCCCTTCCAGCAGATCTCCTGTGATCTCATCACTGACCTTCCCCCCTCCATGGGCTTTGATTCCTTATTGGTCGTGGTGGACCATGGCCTTACAAAGGGGGTAATCCTTTGCCTCACTAATAAAACCGTCATAGCCGAAGGCATCGCAGCCTTCTTCTTCCTTAAAGTCTATACCCGATTCGGTCTATATGATCGGATCATCTCAGATCGCGGCCCCCAGTTCGCCACTCATTTCACCAAGGAGCTAGGAAGGCTCCTAAACTACAACCTCGCGCTCTCGTCTGCCTACCACCCATAGACTGACGGAGAAACGGAACGAGTTAATCAAGAACTCGAAACCTATCTCCACATCTACTGCGGCGAGAATCCCACCTCATGGGCCGATTCCATCGTGCACGCGGAATTCGCCCACAATCACTGCCCTCACTCCGTCACTGGCAAATCCCCGTTCTTCCTCATGATGGGGTACGAACCTATCCCTCTCCCCTCCGTCCTCCCATCATCCTCCCTACCTGCGGTCGATGACCACATTCAAACACTCACCGCCACACGGAATGAAGCCCTAGCCGCCCACGAACTCACCCGCCAGACCATGGCCTCCAGAACATGAGGCAAGTTCACACCCTTCACCCTAGGCGATAAGGTGTGGCTAGAAGCCCGGAACCTGAAGCGCCACCTTGCGGACCCAAAGTTCGCACCCAAAAGGGAAGGACCCTTCCTTATCGAAAAGGTCTTATCTCCCGTATCATATAGACTCCGACTCCCCAAGACATGGAAGATCCACCCAGTCTTCCATGCTTCCCTCTTATCGCCCTATCACGAAAATAGCATACATGGGCCGAACTTCCCCCGTCCCCCTTCTTCCCTCATAAACGGCGAAGAAGAATACGAAGTCAAATGGATATTAAAGCACAGGATCCAAAAAGGGATCCCCTCTTTCCTGATCCATTGGAAAGGATACACTGCCAAAGAAGACTCGTGGGAACCAGAGTCAAATCTCCGACACTCTGCCACTCTCCTAAAAGGATATAAGAGTCGCTTCCCCTCCATCTTTTCCAAAACCTCGTCCAAGAAAACCAACTGCTCTCGCCACTGCTAAGAAATCTCTCTTTGCCTTTTCCTTTGCCTTCATCATTGACACTTCGAACCTTTGTCTAGCTATGTCTTCGCTTTCCATTACAGAATTGTCCATTACTCCCACCACCCCCCCTCACTCGTCATCTCCTGCATCTTTCGTCATCACCAACCTCGGCTGGGAACGGGACGCCCTTCCTGTACCACCCCCGCGAACCCACGCTACCCATCCCAGTCTCCCAGTCTCAGTTGACCTCCCAGCCGCCGCCCATCACTTCAGGGACGAAATCCCTGACATCACTGCCCTCGACCACATGGCACGGATGATGTGAGACTCATGCCTAGCCATACCCATCGGTGCCCACCTAGACATGTCTTCCCCCCTGTATACCCTATACTGCACTTTCCTACAGGTCTCATGCCTCGCACAGCTCATCCCAGCTATCTCCCAGTCCAACGTCTTCCCCACCGTTGTTACCGTCCTCTGAGAAATCCAACGTCTTCCCCACCGTCATTACCGTCCTCTGAGAAATCCAACATGAAACTACCGGACTACTCGGAGTAGCCCTCCATCAGCTTGAGATGGACACGTTCCTTCTAGACTTAGACCAATACCTGCAGGAAACCGCCAGCGCTTCCGACCTGCCACGCCCCGTCGTAGGGCTTCCCTCGTCCTTCTCTAGAACCCCTCCTTCAGCCTCATCATCCCCTCTAAACGACAAAGAGATTGCCGTGATCACTTGCCTCGAACAGCGACACGTAAGGGCCCTATCCTTTCCCCTTACACACGATGACCTCCGGTTCCCCAATGCCTGTTGCTCCTGCCACCGCCTTGGCCACATCCGGCTTAATTGCCCAGTGTACCAATGCCTCACTTGTCTTCGATGGCAACCAGGCCACCCTCAGAACCGATGTCCACTTCGCCGCCCCCGTCACCCACCACCTTTGACCTCTTCGTCCTTGTCACACTGTAGTCCACCTTCATCCCGATCTCATCCCAGATCCTCAGGTACCCCTTATCCCTCGCACGACAGATCCACCCCTAGTGAGACTCTGGTGGATGACTATCCATACACTGATGATGGCTTCAACCTGGTGGCAGAAGGAAACCTCACTGGGTCTCCCAGTCACGACTTTTGACATAACTAGGTGGCTTGCCTTCCCCAACCCCTGGGACCTTGAGACTTCGAGCGATGTCTCGTCTTAACACGGGGGTAATGTTACGATTGTATGCTTCCTTTACACTTTTTCTATGCTTACTCGTGTACACACCAGACCTTGGGTTTGAGTCCCAACTGGTGACCTTCTTTTGACTAATCGTTTCCTTCTGACATCCATACGATTAGTCACCGGCCCGCTTTGTCATTCCTTCTTAGTAATGCTTTGTCAGTGATGGCGCCACTCTTGCATCATTCAGACTTCTTATTGTACCATCGCTTTGTCATGCTCACTAATATCGATTAGTCATCATGACTAATCTACTTAGTCATCCATTTCCTCCAACGTATATATACCTGCCTCTGCAGCCATGTATCTCCAGCTTAGTCTTATAACATTCTTCTCCTCGCTCTCGCGCCTTGACTCCCTCTAAGCTCGATCACTACCTCAGATAGCTTGATCCCTTTGACCTTGCCTAGTAGTCGTCGACCGTCGACTCTAGGAACCCTCCGGGTATCACCAGAAGAGTGTTACCTCGTCCTTACGACTTCATCGATAAGGAACCCCTGCTGCCACAGGCAGAGCCCTTGCACTTGGGACGTTGCGTCTCTTCGTGAGTACCTCCCCAAGGTGTACCTTGACAGCTAGTCTATGAACCTTAGATGGTCATAACAACTGGAGGATCAACAGTGGTGTAAGTAACCATCTGACTCCATTTCTTGAGAACTTTACTTCTCTTAGCAACAGGGAGAAAGTATGTCAGATTGCAAATGAAGAATACATGACTATAACCAGACTAGGATATGTGATCCTAAGATAAGCTAATGCTAAACTAATCATATTACGAAATGTATGATATTTACCTGATGCTGCTAATAGACTTGTGTTACTACCAGCATTAACCAAATTTGATTACACTGCTGAGATTAAACAAAGAGCTACTACTATTCAAAATAAGCATGGCCAATTGATAATACAGGCATTTGCTTTATCATCTAATGGCAGTCTGCATTGGTTTCAGTCATCTTGTATTAAACCAATCATGAAGATAACCATGTCTTTACAAGATCTGAGTTCTCTTCTCTTGTGGCATTACTGTTTAGGACATACATCTCTTAATGTGCCACGAAATGCACACAAAACAGTATTAGGGTTATTGCCCCTTAATATCACTGCCAATACAGCATTACTGATGTGTAAAGGATGTGCACTAGGAAAATCATCCCAGACTCATATACTCTCTGAATCTCATGCTACTAAAGTCCTTGAACTAGCACACACAGATTTAGTGGAACTTCCCATAC
>JBBPKV010000113.1:0-29428 GCA_038089455.1 Tylopilus cf. leucomycelinus
GTCATGTGACTTGCTTATGTAAGTCATTTGTCAGTCAAGAGTATGTCTAGCTCTTGATCAGACTTAAGGGCTATATATCCCTTAATGACTTTACCTTTAGACATTTAGGAGTATAATGACTACTTATATTTTGTCACCATGTTCATTGAGTAGGTGATTCATCATGGCCTCCATACTTTTCATATATTCTTCTGGGTCAGCCCAATTCCTTTCTTGCTTTGGTTGTCCCTGTTCTTTGGTATTTGACTTTGCATCTGCATCAGCAGTAGCATCATTGTCCTGTGAAACTGTCATAGCTCAGGGTGGATTTTTACCATCAATTCAGCAATCACTGTTACTCTCCTGGACACCTTTGCCCCCCTGTTCGGCAGTCTCTTCGCTGGCAGTCTTGGCATGGGTTGAGTGGATGATCAGCCTTCTTTCCTTGGGGTGACTACAGGTGCGATGCTCCCCTCTGCAAGATCACAAACAATATCCAGCAACCCTGCTGGCAAGTTAGGTTGGTTTCGCTATGATAGAGGATCAGGCGAATCTCACATTGATGTGTCATCTATGCTTACTTGTATCTTCTGCCATTACTGTTCATACTACTTTCTCATTACAGTGACTTCATTCTCCTTTTGCACCTGTCTTTGAAGTTTAAGACTGTTTACTATCATGTTGATGGGCCATCTACTCTTATCCTTGCCTTTTCTTCCCTGAGTTTTTGACATTCACCTTGCATTTCCTTCTTCAACACTGCAATCACTTCATGCTGGGCCTACAAAAAACGAGCACAAATGCATCCCATTCCCAAGCCAAACACTGCATACCCTCAGTTCATTGTGCATTGTTGTGCATTCTGTCTCCACTGTCTGCATCCACTGCTTGACATCCCATTGGAAGGTTTCTAGTACTCCTTTCTGTTCCTCATAGACTTTCTGCAGGTGATTGTTCATGGTCTACACATAGGGTGAGCAAATGTAAATGTTCAGTTTTTGATGATCTTACTGCAAACTTCTCATTCTTTCTGACTGTCTCTGCAAGCATGCCCTCTGATTGTTGGAGATAATGGTGCAGCTCAGATGAGTAATCAGCCTCTTTTACATGAACTTTAGACCATATCCACTTCTAGTACAGACTCAGTGTATATCGCACCTAAGTCAAAATACTCACTGCTGCAAACTTTGACTTCCCCTCTGCAGTCATTGGCTCATCATCATGATCAGAATTATCTCACTGAGGGTGGCACAAGCTTCTCCCTCTACTTTCCCCACCATTTGTCCATCAACCTGGGATGTTGACATCAATATTATGACCAGAGTCGTCTCAGGGCTCTTTTAGAGGTGTGCTTGGGATCATTAACTTGTTGAAAGATAATGCTTTTCTTAGGGATTCCAGAGTGTTCCATGGTAGAAAGCAGATTATCCTCCAAAATGGAGATATACTACTTAGCATTCATCCTCCCTTCCACCTCTGCAAGAATTCCCACTCCATTCCAGCCCATGCATCCCCAAACCATCAAGGAACCTTCTTCAAACTTTACTATTCTCTATACCTCCTTGTCTTGCAAAGGTTCTCCTGCCACTTTCCATGCATACTTTCTTCTATCTGACCCAATTCTGTTAATCTTGGTCTCATCTGATCAAATTACCCTAGTCCAGTCCTCCACAATCCAGTGTTGGTGCTGGAGAGCAAAGGCCAACCTATGTTTTCTATGCCTAACAGACAGGAGTAATTTCTTGTTCTTGACTACAGCCTTTAGAGATGTAGACTTTAGCACATTGCGAACAGTTTGGGAAGAGACAGGAGAGGAGAGGGCAGAATTGATGAGATGGGTTGCCTGGACAGCATTTTTAACCTTGCTAGAGGTAATACTAGAGATAATTCTTCTTCTGTCAGCAGGAGAAAGCTTGAAAGGAGGGCCTAATTTGATGTTTTCCTTGCTTGGATGAATCTCTTTGATAACCATGGCCACAGTAGACTTCCCCAGACCAGTTTGGGAGGATATCATCCTAGCATTGTGTGAACTCAGACTACAAACAGGACTGAAAAGTGAACTGTCAATTGGACTTGGACTGACAAAATATGCATGTAATAAAATGGACTGACATTGGACCAACATGAGACACAATGGACTTCTTGAACACAATGGAAAGACCTATATGAGGACCTGAACTGATATGAGAAACTGGTCTGTAAATGTAGAGAGTGACAAGCTCCTACAACATCACTGCTCAGCCACAGGACCTACCTTCCACATATACTGGACAGCCCAGCTGTTGACCAGGGCTTTCACACTGTGTTTACATGCTGTTTGCAGGCACACATGTACTTGTGTCTGCAGATCCAGTTAGCTCATGCACAATGTGATAAGATTCATTACTCACCAGGGCACCATTCCACTCTATCACCCACATCTCCTGCTCTTCACACAGGGTCTCCTTGTTATCCAATATAGTCTGGGCAACATTGACAATGTGGGCATTCACATTTTTTAGAGCTTGTGTGACCAGTGCCTTCAGACTAGTTATGTCCATGGGTTGAGACAGAGTGAGGATGTCATCAATGGCAGATATGGTGATAGTGGAATGAGGATAGTATAGTATAGAGGGTGATTGTAAGAAGAAAATAGACTTGACTACATTTTGCATTTTGTGGTATCTCATGATTCAAACTCAGCACATCATGTGACTGACTGGAAACAGTCAGTATCCAAGTCTCCCTCAGATATAGGAGCTCATCACTCTCTACACTTACAGACCAGTTTCTGGCATTAGTTTAGGTTCTCATACAGGTCTTTGCATCATGTTCAAGATGCCCATCATATCTCGTGTCAGTCCAATGTTGATCCAATTCAATCCATATATATTTTGTCAGTCCAAGTCTGATTGACAGTCTACTTTTCAGTCCTGTTTGTAGTTTGAGTCTGGATATAATCTTTTAGTATCTTATTCTCATTGTCATCTGTCACATCCAATAAGTCATAAGTCATCTTTCTATCACAGTTACATCAGTCACAGATGGGACATGTTTCATTTAGACTTGGAATAATTGTTGACAGATATATATGGTTCTTTAACTTGACCTTGTGGTATCCTTTGATAGGACCACATGTTTCTACACAGTCCTAGGAAAATGCCTGGACTATAAAGACTTGTAGCCCACATTTGAATAATCACTTATTGGGTTTTGCTTAATTTCAGTTTTCATTTGAGTTCCTTTCTGTTTGTATCCTCATGACCATTTCATTCATTCATCTCTTTGCCATTGTAAGAAAAATGATAAGTGTGGGGGTGCTGACCACCAGGGTGAATGATGAAGTTGAGCTGGGAATGAAGAGAGCGAGTATAAGCTCGTCCCGGGGATTCCAAAGGTAACCAAGTAGAAGAGGTAGCTAAGATTTGGAATAGACTGGTCTGGCATAGCCCAGACTGTGAATGAAATGGTCTGAAATGTTGGACTATGAAGGACAAACAAATGGCAATAGAACAAATAGCAAATGGCGAAGGAACAAACAGATGAACAGCAATGAGGATACGAACAGAGGGAAACTTTGAACAAAAACTGAAAACAAAGTGAAACCAAATAAGTGATAAGTTTTCTTTTTTTCAGATGCATGATACAAGTCTTTATAGTCCAGGCATTTTCCCAGGACTGTATAGAAACATGTGGTTCTGTCAAAGGACACCACAAGGTCAAGTCAAAGAGCCATATGTACCTGTCAATGAATATTCCAAGTCTAAATGAAATACTGTCCCATCTATAACTGATATAATGGAGACAGAAAGGTGACAGATGACAATGAGAATAAGAAATTAAAAGATCATGTCTAGACTCAGACTATGAACAGGACTGAAAAGCAGACTGTCAATTGGACTTGGACTGACAAAATACACACAGATTGAAATAGATCAACATCAGACCAACATGAGACATGATGGACTTCTCGAACATGATAAAAGGACCTGTATGAGAATCTGAACTGACACAAGAAACCAGTCTGTAAATGTAGAGAGTGACAAGCTCCTACACTGTCTGCTGTTCGTTCCACTGCTATTTGTTAGTCCTTCATAATCCAATATTTTGGACCATTTTGCTCACAGTTTGGACTATACTACTAGACTGGTCTATTCCAAATAAGGACTATTATTTTAGCTACCCCTTCTTTCTACCTTGGTCATCTTTGGAATCCCTGGGACAAGCTTATACTTACTCCCTTCATTTTTTTTAGTTTGACTTCACCATTCACCTTGGTGGTTAGCACTCCCATACTCTTTTTCACTATTTTACATCACCTTCATTTATACTTGTGATAATAAGAGTGCTACCTCCAAGTGAGTGACCACCTGGATGGTATTCTCCTTGGGTATTGCAAACCCAGGCTTCCTTGCCATTGGTCTTGCCCTAGGTGCCTCCCTCTTCTTCTTCTCTTTGACCTCCTTGTTGCTGTTGACAATTTCGATTTCTTCATGCACAGGTAGCATAGCATGTTGATGTGGTCAGATTGTTCAGTCCAGTTAGCTAAGTCTAAGTACAAAAATGTTCATGATGTACCTGGGGCCTTGCCCTTGCCCTTGCTCCCCTCTGGAGTGCCCCCCTCCTGTCTCTTTGGTCTGACATAGCTCAATGACTTGTTACACTTGGACTTGATATACTTGCACTGGAAACATGTCTGATCAATGGGTCTGATGCAAGGCTCTTTGACCTTGTGACACCAATTGCACCTCTTCTTGTGGTTGATAATTGTTTCTTCAATGGCCATTCTCTTCATGGGCTACTCGCACACTTTGTCTTTGTCTTTGCCTTCATTTGTTAAATAGACTAAGTAGATAGTAAGTAGTAGATATAACTCCAAGGAGTCTACACACAGTCTGAAATAGTCTGACTTATATCTATAGCTATCCACCATAGTCCAAGTCCAGTTACAGTCTGGACCAAACCTGGACCTATATGTAATCCAATTTGACATACAGTGGCTTAAATAAGTGTCCCAATATTGGAGCATTTTGAAAAAAGACTTAACATTTGCAAAAGAACTAAAATGTATCAGCTCTAACACTTGCAGGGTCATAAATAGCCCTGTCCCCTGCCCAGACGATGAGCCCTTAGTCATGTGATTTGGTTGCCATGTGATTGAGATATAACAATTTCAAAATGACATGTCATTGGGACACTTATTTGAGCAACATCTCTACTCTACAATTTTAGTACTTTGTATGCCCTCCCTTTGCCTTTATCACTGCCTCTAGTCTTCTAGGCATGCTTTCTATCAATCTTTGACATTCCTCAACCTCTATCTTGCCCCATTCCATATCAATCCTTTCCCAAACCTCCCAAACCCCTCTTGGTGGTGTAGTATGGCTGTTGAGCTTTTTTTTAAGGATTTGCCAGAGATATTCAATAGGATTAAGGTCTGGAGATTGTGCTGGCCAATCAAGAACCATGATACCTTGAGATTCTAGCCACTCCTGGGCTCTCTTAAAGGTGTGCTTGGGGTTATTATCTTGTTGAAAGATAATGCTCCCCTCAGGGATTCCAGAATGTTCCATGGTAGGAAGCAGATTATCCTCCAAAATGGAGATATACTGCTCAGCATTCATCCTCCCTTCCACCTCTGCAAGAATTCCCACTCCATTCCAGCCCATGCATCCCCAAACCATCAAGGATTCTTTTTTAAACTTTACTGTTCCCTGTATCTCCTTGTCTTGCAAAGGTTTTCCTGCCACTTTCCACACATACTTCCTTCCATCTGACCCAGTCCTGTTAATCTTGGTCTCATCTGACCAAATTACCCTAGTCCAGTCCTTCACAGTCCAGTGTTGGTGCTTGCTTGAGAGCAAAAGCCATCCTATGTTTTCTATGTCTAACAGACAGAAGTGATTTCTTTTTCTTGACTACAGGCTGTCCTTTAGAGATGCAGACTTTAGCACATAGCAAACAGTTTGGGAAGAGACAGGGGAGGGGAGGGTAGAATTGATGAGATGGGTTGCCTGGACAGCATTTTCAACCTTGCCAGAGGTAATACTAGAGACAATTCTTCTTCTGTTAGCAGGAGAAAGCTTGGAAGGAGGGTCTAATTTGATGTTTTCCTTGCTTGGATGAATCTCTTTGATAACCCTGGCCACAGTAGACTTCCCTAGACCAGTTTGGGAGGATATCTTCCTAGCAGAAAGGCCAGATTCAGAGAGAAAGAGGATATTGGCTCTAGTAGAGGTAGAAATGGGCTTTATGGTAAAGTAGGGTTAACTGGATAAGAATCTCTGCCCATTATAGTGCTCAGGGTTATGTAAGTTACATAATGAGACAGGGTTGAAGCACAGCATCCATCAGAACATTATGTTATTTACCAAATGATGAGTGATAACATCAGGGTCAAATAAGTGTCCTGATGACATGTCATTTTGAAATGGTTATATCTCAATAAAATGGCAACCAAATCGCATGACTAAGGGCTCATGTTCAGGGCAGGGGTCAGGGCTATTTATGACCCTGCAAGGATTAGAGCTGATACATTTTAGTCTTTCCAAAATGCTCCAACATTGGGACACTTATTTGAGCTACTGTAGAATGGACCCTCATCTACTATGTGAGAGGACATGAGAAGCACTTCTTACTCCATTAGCTACATGTAAACCACATATATACCAGGAACTAGATTTCTGATGTAATAAAACAGACAGTCATCCCCCAGATGTTTTCCCTCACACAACTGCTTGTGTTCAATGACTCAAAATGAGTTTGGGGAGCTTCCCTCACATCACATCATGTATAATCGACAGGTTATGAGCCCCAGATGACATTATAATGCCAGGATGTCATCACCCTACCTGTCTTGTTATGTCCTATCCTAACCACAGCAGTTAGCTGAACCCAGTCAATGTCCCATCCTGACCACAATAATTTGCACCTGGTCAATGTCCTATTTCAACCATAGCAATTTGAACCTGGTCACCCATCCCAACCTTAGCATTAAAACTTGGTCAATGCTCTCATTTTGACAATAATAAAATTAAGTCTGAATAATGCCTTTCTGTCCAGGAATCACTATAAGGACTTGGCAAAGTCATCCTGCCAAAGATGGAGTCCTCTCTGTCAGTCCAAACATTGGGTGATGTAAAATCCACCTATACCTCTCTGGACTTGGTGAGACCATTCTATCATCAAGGATTGATTCATTCTCGTCAGTCTGACCCTGAACAAAGTCCTTATCTGCTTACTCCTCTTTTCATCATTGATGAAATTAATTTTATTAACCTTTACTTCTAGAAGATGATGTCCTTTCCACTACCTTTCTATCACACATAGCAATGAAACCCAATACTGCTTTTGATGCAGATTCATCCCATTATCTTTCCAAACCTAAATCCACCACACACTAGGACATTGCAAAGTACTTTCTGCCTTGATGTTGAGTCCACTCCATCAGTTTGCCCTCTTAGGTGAAGTAATCTCTACCACTTAAATGGACCAGGCAAGATTACCTTGCCTTGATGAAACACTATTTTGTCAGTCTGGACAAACCAGGCAAAGTCCATTCTGCCATACAATCAAACCAGGTAAAGTCCATTCCACCATATAACTGGACAATGGCAAAGTCAATTCTGCCATATGACTGAACATAGGCAAAGTCCATCTTGCCAATATAATTAGACCAGGCAAAGTCCATTTCACCATGACACAGAGTGAATCCCATCAGTCCATGAACTGGGTAAAGTCCTTCCACCTACAGTGCAATACATCCCACTGAAAAGTCCAGATCATGCATAAGCTGCAGAGGGTAAACCCCTAAACATCTATTTTTAGTCTGATGAAGTCTTTCCAGACACAAATGTCATGCTCGCAGACTCCACAATATGACCCTAGATCTACATCCAAAATGATTCCAACCAGTTTGCCTTTATCTTGGAGATGAAATTACATCTCTCCTTATAGTACACAGACAGTACACTGTAGTAAAACCAAGACCAGACTTGATAGTGTTTTGGAAGAATTGTTGGAGATACATCCAATCCATATGATCACTCTAATGAGAATCAATAGTCCTGAGATGATGAGCACTACCATACACTGAGTCCGCTTCCCCCATTGAAGATACTCTTCTAGCGAAATTACCACAGAAGACAGATCTTGCAGCCCATGGATTCAATCCAATATTCTCACTACATATTACTTGTTCATGACCATGTGACAAACCCTGAAAGTTCTATGGATATCCAAACACTCTCTAATCATTCTAATCTCTCCAAAAATCCTTCCAACACTAGCACTATGCTAGATTATCGAGCATTCCGACAACATTTATTATCCTGACCACAATCATTGTCAAGTACATCTGACAATAATAGTTACCCCTATCCTCAATCTAGATATAATCACATATTACTATTACTTTGAGTCCAAACACAGATGTTTTTGCAATGACCTATCCACAATCATCCACAGCCACCAAGCATGCCCATATGCAATTTGCTATCAGCTATACCCTCATGTGTTCAGTCTGACTCATTTGCCTATTGCAAAAGCAAATAATTGAGTTAAATTTGGATCATGCTACCTAGCAGATCCATTTTCTGATGTATCCAAAATTTCCACACATTATACCGATAATCCTGTGGAACTGTGGTAGATGCACTCTACTACTATACCTGTCATGAAATAATACAATTGATGGAGACACCTTTCAGCTTGGAATGTTTCATTCTCCAGATTATATTGTTCAAAGGTACTAGTGAGTGGCTTACAGCCTCATAAAGTCCTACACATGAGCCACATCATATCCAGATGACTAACCAAAGTCAGATTGCTCTCATAACACAATCTGGTTCTAGACTGGACTCTTGTTGGACACTTATGAATTCTACTCTCTGGGATGAATATTCCCTGGATACCCTTAGATTCTATCATGAATATAATATGATGGATTCAACTCCTAAAAACTGGAACAAACAATTCTTCAGACTATTACCACCTAAGAGTGAAAGCTCATAGAACCATACCCCCCAGAATGGATATTTCCCAGGGTAAGTTAATGAAAGTCTCAATTAATTGAGCACTTCCAAATATGATGTACATTATCTGTACATTATGCATTCCAACAAGCTGATGCTACCATCAATAAAGCAGACATGAACTATACTTTCTGGATATCCCATAGTATGTCCAAGGCATGTAGACACACATAGTCTCTGAACTATACTCCAAGCCACTTCTATACTCACTGATCACATTGCACACTTGGTATTTAGCTAAACTGGTCTTATCCAGACAACAAGAAGTGAGCACTATCACCCTTCAAAGTTATTCCAACCAGATTAGGAATCTCTTCTAATGAAGTCATTCTAGAATTCCTCAGATCATCCCCTAGTACAAGTTACTTCCAATAGAGTGTATATCTGATGCAGGGGGAGAATATAAATCCAAAGCCTCCAAGGCTATTCCTAGATATTGGCACCAAAACACCAGGGTATCTCTTGCCCTCCATTGTAAACTATATGCATGGAACTATCATTGAGAATCACCATGGACACAGCAGAGAAACTGCATCATGACCCACTATGATACACATTCATGCTTGGAATCCTATCAGGAATCTGAATTGGCACCCTCCATACAAGCCACTATGTGGACTATCAAACATTAACCTAGACAGATATCCCATCCACATATATCAAATCTGAGATGCAGACATCCCTCGACATTGCACTAGAATTCCAATGGAATCGTAAATCCCATGTCTAAACATGCATACCCCTTTAATCTAATGAGAAGGACAATTCCTCATTATAACCCTGATCTGATGAGAAGGACCATTCCTTATCATGAAACCCTTAGTTTAATGAGTAAATCTTTTCTTGTCATACAGCTACCTTTCAATAGAATGACCATTCTCTATCAGAAATAAATCTGACAAGTAACACATCCCTTGTCATGAACCTACATGGCATTTAATGCCAGATGCTCCATCACTTCAACCCTCTGGATAGACACAATATCATTTTGACCCAGATACTCTCATGAAGGATGAACTAGACTATCCAAGAAACTCTAACAATGGAAACCCTGTCACTGGGCACCAGTACCATCACTGCAGATGTGCCTTTCCTGCAAAGCTCCCAAGGAACTAAAGGACAAGACAATCTATCCTTACCAAATCCTAATCTGGTGAAGTCCTTTCTGCCACTCTATACTTTCACTACTCTGTGACACTGGCCAATGTCATTGGAGAATACCTAAAATACAGCATTTCAAAGCCAGTCCCAACATGAGATGTTATATTCTGGCAAATTCCATCAATTCCTGGAGCCATGCCCATATCTCTGGATCTAAATCCTTGACAAACTCTTAGTTCAATGCAAGAGGCATAGTTCAAAAGGGAGGAGCATGAAAAAAATTGCTTTCTTTTGTTTCCTAACCACCCATGAAGCCAATCTCATGAACTGTGATACACATGCCATCACTACCCCAAGCAAGGCAAACTGTGAATTGACTTATCCACATCTGGATTAAAGACCACTGTGCAACAAGATCATACCAGAATCTATATACCTTCACACTTCTGCAAGGTGTATTTATCCCCTGACACTCAACCTGCCAAGCAGTACATACACAATCTGGCAGCAGAAGATGTTTGAATCAATGAACTGGACTAATGATATAACTGTCCAGACAAGTCACACTCATTCTCACCCCTTGATATAACAGATGGACTAGAGCTGCACTAATCATGTAAAAAGCTTCCCTTAGGTCAATAATCACATATGACCACACCTGTCATACATTGAGATAGTTCAATCCCAGCTAGTACCATAAACTGGATCCTATGGACTAAGAAGACAAAGGCATTTCTTCTAGATCCAATGTCCAACATGCCTCCCTGCCTATACATATGCTCAACAAGAATTTACAATCCTTAGATAGCAAATAGCACTTCAAATCCAATCTGGATTTAAACCAGACCCTTATGGACTTCTTGACTGGTCTCCCAGCCATGTGGTATATACTACCCAAGTCCATGAATTCATGGATTTTGAATATTGACACCATAAACTTCTATTATATCAGAAGAGGAAACTTACTACTTCCCTTCCATGAGGCAAGAAGTCTATTGTCATGTAACATTCATCAAACACCATCAGGCAATCCAATAAAATCCATCTTGCCAGAATAGTTCCAAAACCCATTCTAGACATAAGCATTTCAAAATCCAATGCTTCAGTCCACACATACCAGATGATGAAATACAAAGTTGCAATATAAAATACATTGACAACATTCCTCTTTTCTGATGACCAGATCAATAAATTGTTGATGAGAACAAGTCAGCCCCTATGCAGCCATGAATCCATTGTCATGGCTTTTTGACAACTCATGTGATTCTAACTTCACTTCTATCCCAGCAACCAGTCTTCCTTCTCTTATCCATTTCTATTCTGCTTGCATTGTAGGAAAGATAGACAGTGTGTGGGTGTTGACCACCAAGGTAAATGGTGAAGTTGAGCTAAAATGAAGGGAGTGAGTATAGGCTTGTCCCAGGGATTCCAAAGGTGACCAAGTAGAAGGGGTAGCTAAGACCATAGTCCTTGCTTTAAATAGACCAGTCCGATGTAGTCCGGACTGTGAGCAAAATGGTCTGAAATATCAGACTATGAAGGACGAACAAATGGCGATGGAATGAATGGCAAATGGTGAAGAGACAAATGGACAAAATGGTGATGAGGATACAAATGGAGAGGAACTGGAACGAAAACTGAAAATGAAGTGAAACCTGATAAGTGATGATATTCAAATGCATAATACAAGTCTTTATAGTCCAGGCATTTTCCCAGAACTGTGTATAAACATGTGGTCCTGTCAAAGGACAACACAAGGTCAAGTCAAAGAGCCATATGAAACTGTCAATGAATATTCCAAGTCTAAATGAAACTCTGTCCCATCTGTGACTGATGTAACTGAGACAGTATGTAACTTATGACTTATTAGAAGTGACAGATGATGACAAAAATAAGAAAATAAAAGATCATATCTGGACTTGAACTATGAACAGGACTGAAAAGCGAACTATCAATTGGACTTGGACTGACGAAATACACACAGATAGAAATGGACTGACATCAGACTGACATGAGACATGATGGACTTCTTGAACATGATGAAAGGACCTGTACAAGAACCTGAACTGATGTAAGAAACCGGTCTGTAAATGTAGAGAGCGATGAGCTCCTACATCCAAGGGGGACTTGGATACTGACTGTCCCCAGTCAGTCATGTGATGCACTGAGTTTGAATCATGGGACACCACAAATCATGAAAACTGGCCAAGTCTGTCTTTCTCTTTCAATCACCATTTACACCATCCATCTTTCACTACCACCATGTCTTCCATTGATGACATTCTCATGCTTTCCCAACCTGCAGACACCATGAGTCGAAAGGCCCAAGCTGCTCAAGCTCTCAAGAGCACAAACACCCGTGTGGTCGATATCGTGCAAACCATGCCAGACAACAAGGAAACCCTGCATAAAGAGCAGGAGATGTGGGTGGTGGAGTGGGACAGTGCTCTAGTGAGTAACAAAACTTATCACACTATGCATGAGGTGACTAGTCCTGTAGACTTGAGTGTACACTTGCCTGCGAATGACATGCGAGCACAGCATGGAGGCCCTGGTTGACAGCCAGGCCGTCTAGTGCATGTGAGACATGGGACTGGTTGTAGAGTGACAGTGTGTAGAGGCGAAGACATGACACAACAAAGCCAAAGTCACTGAGGAACGATGCCACCAAGAGAAGGAAGGAGAGGTAGGACATAGACAAGAGGTGGAGGAAGAGGCACAATGCCACCAAGCTGAAGAGGAAGAAGAGCACACAATCATAGGTCAAGTGCAAGCAGCATCAGCAGATGAAGAGACTAGGGCAATGGGACAAAAACCAGCTGCAGCAGCATCTGTGTCAGTTGAGAGCACAGAGGTAGGTGATCGGATCGAGGAGGTCGGTGAGGGCATGTGGATACACTGTCCCAGTAGGTGAGTAGGCTGGCATTTCGGTCTGATAGTCCAGCTAACGGATAACAGTGTGCAAGAATGATGGTGGAAGACAGTGGTGAAGAGGAAGATGAAAGCAAAGGGCACGTGCAGCCCATGAAGAGGGTTGCCACTGAAGAAACGATCATCGACCATGACAAAAGGTGTAATGGATGTCACAAGGCACACGAGCCTTGCATTAAACCCATCAACCAGACATGCTTCTGATGCAAGCATGTCAAATTGAAGTGCAACAAGTCGTTGGGCTGCAGAAGGCTGAAGAGGTAGGAGGGGGATGCTCCAGAAGGGAGCAAGGGCAAGGGCAAGGCCCCAGGTACATCATGGTGTTCTTCACACTTGGACTGAGCTAACCAGATTGGATAGTCCAACCACATCAACATACCAAACTGCCTGTGTGTGAGCAAATTGAGATCATCAATAGTGACAAAGAGGCTGAGATGGAGAAGCCAAAGGAGGCACCAAAGGCTAGACCAATGGCAAGGAAGCCAGAGTGCGCAACGCCCAAGGAGAATACCATCTGGGTGGCCACCCACCTGGAGGCAGCACTTCTATTGTCGTAAGTGTAGATGAAGGTAATGGAGGCGGAGATGGCAGATATGGCTGTCAAGGTTGCAGAGCAGCTGGTAGAGCTGGCAGCCCTTAAGAGGATGCTGCAGCAGTAGATATGTAGCAGTAAAATAGTCCTATAAAACCTGTATAGGCAATCCAATCACATTGTCTGTGTCCATGTCCATGTCCAATGTGATCCCTAAGCAAAAGAGAAGAAGTATAAGAACAAGTGTAATAGGCTTTTATCGAATTGAAACCAAAGGTATAACACTAGAGTATGAGCTACCACTCGGCTTGTCTTCGTTGATCATCTTTTGGCATCTATACCTCACCAAATTGCAGATAGGATTGATGAGTCCATAATGGGACAAGAACTGGACTGAGAATGAAGATGAAACACAATGTATGCTTTCAGAGTTATGCCACAATCAAATGAATTGGTATGTAAGAGAAACTTTTTGTGATGCATTTGTTAGGACTATTTTCTTGGTTATTGGAACAAGAGATTGTATAGTAGAGAGTCTGTTTGTTTTTCAGTTTAGTGACATTTTTATGTGATATCAGAGATACTGGATGAAAACCAGGATGAAATTGAGGTCACCAGTCTAAGCATGGGGTAAAACTGATACAAAGAAACGATATTTTTAGAGGTTGAGGGAGACTTAGTCTTCGAAGACTGCGTCCTCTGCCTCATTGTCGTCATGTTTGATGTCATCTTTGGCTTCAAATTCGTCAATTTCTTTATTGGTCAGTCCAGTCAAATCAGTAACTGGAATCGCGATTCTTGTCCTTGAAAAGTAGGGGCAGCAGGTAAAAGGCCACATATTGCAACTTAGAGATGGTGCCATCTAACTCTGCCAGTAGGTACAATCCTCCAATAGTTTGGCAAAGAACTACCATTGGACCTAAGTACCTTGGTTTCGTCTTTCAGTTTAACTCTTTTTCAATCCAAGTATTTTGGACCAAAACAAGATCGCCAGGACTGTACTTGGTAGTTCGAATCCTATTTTTGAAATGTGCCTCAAACTGTTTGATGGATGTGAAACATGACTGTAGTATACACTGGTGCATACTGTTGATATTTTCTTGTTACTTCTAGAGCTGAGAAGCTCGCCAAGTGATTAAAGTGGATCTAGAAACTAGATCAGATTCTAGTGTGGGGATGAGAAACGTAGCTTCTGCGAGGTTGAAAGAAAAGAGCGGTTCAACATCATATATCATGAAGTACGGTAAGAGACCAGTTGACTTAAGGATAGTGATGTGCTCTGCCTAGAAAATAGAGTAAGCTGTTGCTGGCCAGCGAATCTCCCCTCCTAGGGTAGTTTTAATGATGTGGCCTCCTGGATATTGAAGTGACACTTTTCGACCATGCCGTTCACCTGAGAGTTGTAAGGGGAGGTCCAGATATGGTGAATGTGGTATCATGAAGCAAGGATGTCTAGAGCTTGGAGGAAAGTAGAACTGTTGTCAGTAACAATCTTAGATATAGTACCCCAACGACAGAGTATGTCTTCGAAAATGAATGAAGCGAGTGTGGTTGCATTTTTGGACTGTAACATACGTCACTCCAGATATGTAGTAAGTGTGCACTGGATGTGTATGATGAAGTGGTAATTACCAGAACGTGGCATAACCATTGTGTTAAAATAGACCTTGTGAAACAGTCTGCCAACCATTGGGATAGTAGGGGGTCTATGGAACTTCTATGTTTTTCAGATCTGGCATTCATGGCAGGATCGAATGTACCACTTGATCATCAACCAACATTGGCCACAAGAACTGTTAGAGTAACCAAGTCTGGACTGAGAAGACACCTTTGTGTCCGAGGCTATTGTATGCCTCTGTGATTAGCCCATAATGGTGTTCCATAGATACCACTAGCTGATGACGACCATGAGGCTCACAACAGTAAAGCAAGTTGTTGAGAAGGAAGAAGCACATAGCAGACTTGATGAATGAAGTGTAGTCAGTGTTGGAGAGGTCAGGGAAATAGGTGCACGTGTGCAGAAATTCGCGAATATGGGTGATTTGATTCTCTTTTGTGAGTGCTTTTGGAGACCGAGGGAGGACTGGTTCATTGTGAACCAAGTCCAAGTCCACATTAAGCAGGACTGAAGTGTGATGAGTAGCGGGTGGAGTGAGCCTAGAAATGTAAGTAGTCAAATATAGTAGAGAAATGCGATTGTTTAAGAGAGAGATAGAGAAGAAATACACATTGTCCAACCAGTCCTTAAAATCATTGTCAAGAGGCAGATTGTTATTGGACCAAGGATGATGGGATAGTCCATCAGTGCCAGTATGACGAGTAGTAGGAATATGAACAAGACGAAAATTGAAAAGAAGGATACCAGTGATCCACCAGTTGATAGTCGTGTTCAGTTGGAGGTCTGGGTTGTTAATCATACCCTTCACGTATTTGGCATCCATTTCGACTGTGAAGTTAGTGACACTGAAGATAAAAATTCAGACTGCATGTAAAGCACAAAATAGTCTGTAAAGTTCCAATTTCACTTGTGAATAGTGGCTCTTAACCTCTGTAAGGCTGATAGAACCAAAGTGATTTGGATACTGTTTACCATTGGCACCTTCTTGAGACAGGATGTAACCAACAGCAATGAGAGAAGTATCGACTGCAAGAAAGATTTCAAGTCTAGACTCATAGTCAAGATGACCTAAAGTGGGCGAAAGACAAATAGCATCCTTGAGACGCTGCATTATGAGTTGTTGGGATTCTCCCCATTTGAAGGGAACACCATTCCTGGTTAAATCGACCAAGGGATAGGCATTGGGCATTGATTGTAGCTGGCAAATAAATCCATTATCCTATAAATGGCATATCCTATGAAAGACTCTATGAAGTATTCCACGAACGGTGGCATGGATGAGTTCTGGATAGTAACCGCATTAAGGGGCTGGAGATCATGAACAAGTCAAAGTGATTTGCCATCCTGTTTGAACACGCAGAACCATCGAGATCGGTATGCAGCAGTAGATGGTTTGTAAATCCCAGATGCAATCCGGTTATTAATAATCTGGATTGTGCCAGCCCACATGGATGGAGGGACAGGGATGTTGCAAAGTGCCCAAGGGGTATGAGATACAATTGGAATCTTTACAGAGGGAAAGTATCTTTCATTGAGGCAATCTTGCTCGGTAGAAATCCAAGCAAAAGCCATTTCATGTTTGAGGAGGAGCCAGCATACGAGCTTGACTTCCTCTGGCCATAGCTAGTTTGCAGGATCGAGATCTAATTTGTCAGTGCATTCCTGTGTAAAGCAAACACCAGAGACAAAGTCCGGAGGATGTATAGGTAAAGAATATAGCTTGGCAAGTGGATTGTCTGGAAGAGAATGGGTAATCTGATACTCCTTGTTGACTGGAGCTACAATGGACTGAACTTTTTTTACAACAGGCTTGTAGGCCAATGCATGCGAAGAGAGATCATAAGAATAAACCGAAGATAGTGTGGTGAGCACATCTAGATTAAAAACGGACTGCATTGAGAATAAAAATGAATAAAGTGGCGAAGGTTTAGAAAACAAAGGAAGACATGTATAGCATAGAAAAGATGTGATGGAAGTGGTACTGATCTCTCCCCAGCCATTGAGCGGATCATCGAAATCTAAAAACCCATCTCCAAAACAGACTAATGGTGTTACGCAGGACGTCTTTCAATGTCCAAGAGCGCTCAAGGAGGACTAGTGCGAGGACCTCACGAAGAGTCACACACTACCACTAGTCTCTAGTGATGAGGATTGAGAGATCGTAATCTATCTGACTGTCAATTGGACAGTGAATAGGGTAGTTGGTCGAGGACTAAGAGAATCGCTCTTAGGACGATGATCAACGTGAATTGTGCAGATCGAAAGTGAGGACTACAGGGCTCATCTGGGTATAAATACTAAATGATGACTAAGCATGGAAGGCTAGAGAATCATCTAGAAGTGTGAGGAATAGGGGAAACATGGCTGACATAAGAGAATCGGCCAGAGGAGGTACGAGTCCGAGAGAAGTATTCTGACTCAACATACCTTCATCAGTATAGAAGAGAATAGAATGAGACAAACTGATGAAGGTTAATTAGAAGGGGTCCTGTTGTATGGAAAAGAAGAGTCAGAAGGTGAATCGACAGAATGAATGAGTTACAAGAGAGTTAAGTTCCAAGAAGTGGGGCTGAGGGTAAGAAGTGAGTATTTATAGACATAAGTGGGTCTACCGTGCCATCGGTGGACAACAAGTCAGACAGAAAGAAGAAACAGACATCGATAAAAGTATGAAATCATAACAAATGGCAAGTACACTGTAAATGGTCGCGACAACATGAGCAACCTTCGGATCACGGTTTCATAGGCAGAGTATACTGCTTGTCTGTATTAGGGTCATGAAGAGTGATTATCTGTGAACCATCTGGAAAATCTTCTGTGTTAACACTCATTAGGCAATGGAAAGGTTGACCCAGTAGTAGGTCAAAGTTAGCATGGGTCAAGATTTGGACCTGTAGCATGACTTCGCCTCCACCGAAATCAAGTGTGAGGTTTTCAAGAATGCCAATGGTACTGTCCACGCTAGTATTAGCAGAGGACATTTTCATTGTCTGGTCAGATCAGATTGGTAGTCTGAGTTGTTCCTAGATCTAGTGAGGCATAGTGATATCCTTGGAACCCAAATCTAGAACACCATGAATGGTCCAACCTATATCGCCAACCTTAGCTTCAATCGCTCTAAGGGGTAGGCTGTGAAGCACAACAATGAGTCCATCTTCATTACACATAATTCGTGTTCCAGTCCTACATGCGAACATGTGGTCATTACTGGACAACTCATTAATCTGTGCAGTGTGAGTTGAGGGTAGGTTAGCAATTCGTTTCACAGTAGTAAGTTCACAAAATTGTTTTTGAAATTCTGGTGAGACTGTGAAGAGATCCTTGACTGGAACTGGAACATTAGTATCCAGGACTCAGTCTAAGACTTGTTTTGGAGTAGCCTCATCTTCAAGGGGGAAGGAATATTTGTACTGCGTAGATGGAGAGAAGTTCTGGTTAGTGCCAGGTACTTGTGGAGGGATGTTACTCAGTGGGTTTGTAGACGCATTGTCTGGATCGGACACGAACTGACCAGGACCAGCTTGAGTAGTGGATGTGCTGTTAGGGTTTCGAAGAGAGCTATGTAATGGAGAAGAAGAATTGCTAGTGCTGACTGAGATTGTAGCAGACGTGGGTAATGAGAGTGGTAAGAGTGAAGCACTTCGCATTGTCTACTGTAGCTCAGGGGACAGAAGTTCTTCGGACACTGCTGCCACACAATAATCTGGTTTCTTATGCAGTGATACCTGAACACCATCAAAGCAAACTCATTTTCCCTTCTCTTTGGACACTTTGTCTACCTGAAAAGTAGCCCATGCCTGAACAAGGTATGGTTGGAATTCTTCATCAGCAGCGACAGGAATGGAGTCCAAATCCAGACTCAGTTCAGATGTGTAAAAAGTAGAGGAGTCGATGTCAAGGATTGCTGGGGTAGCAGAGTACATGGTAGATAGAATACTGGCAGTGATATAAGGAGGTACATCTCTAGTGAATCCTGTAGAAGATGTAGACATAGATGCAATGGCTGCATTCGACTGTCCAGAGGAATGAGTATAGTTGATACCATCCTTGAGACATCTACCTCCTGGCGTGTGAGGTATGTTGGATCTGTCTGACATATAGATGCGATTATCCTTTCCCCTAGTAATTTTCCCTGCATTGAGGTACTCTGCATAGAATCTACAGGCAGGGTCCATCAATCTAGCCATAACATTGGTCTTGGTTTTGACGGCCAGACCCAGATTGTACATTTGTGGTAGACCAGATGGATGCGAATGCTATTGAGGATTGGGATGGGAATGTGAAGAAGGACCATAGGATTGCTGGAAACAAGGTATCACGTCTGACATGGACAGACTAGATCAAAGTGCTGATCCAGTCAACAAGAATTTGGCAGCACCTATGATATCATTCATTGGGTATGGATCATCGGGATGGATGTCTGGTTTGACGATCGTGAGGCGATGACATATGCAATCCTGTAAGAATGCAGGAAACCCTGTCAAGAAAATCATGTTTCACTCCATTTCAGAGAGCTTATGGTTAGCAATCAAGAGCACAGATACTTTTGTGAACTTCCTGGTATATTCACCCAGATCATCCTGATTACACATCTGCTTCTTATGGTAGTCCTTGATGAGGTACTGAATGTCAGCATGATGATATCGTGTACTACCTTCACATCCTGGATAGAGTTTCTTGACCATTTCAACAAACTCTTCTCAATCAGCAGGATCAGCTACTGCTTCCAGTAATGTTTCCCATACTTCAGCTTCTTCAAGGTCTGCATATCAGATAGCTGCTTTGACCTTACTGGCCTTACTGAGTCTGGCTTGATCGCCGAGCTGCTTGATATCTTCTAAGTACCAAGGGAGCTGGGATGGCATTTTACCATCAAATTTAGGTATGTTTTGAGTACCTCGAAGAGGCATAAGGAAAACCTGCGGTTAGTTAGCCATTGGACCGAAATGAACCTGTGGAATGTGTAGTGAAGGACTGTTTAATCTGATCGGACTAGAAGTGGATTGTGATGAAATATGTAGGTACGAGTGAAGGAGGATTGACTGGAGAAGATGGGAACAAATCCTATGAAAGAGCAGGAGGGAATTCAGTTTGATCAAAGAGAAAAGCGAGCAATGATGAAGGGGAATGATCTCGAGTGATTGATGATGATTCATGAGCAGATAGAGGTGATAGCAGCGAAAGCTGAGATGATACTGGAGATCAATTACATGATGACAGATGGTTGTCAGGTGGAGTAGAGGTCGTAAAACCACTGGGAAAGAAGGGTGAGTCAATGACAGGTAACGTTGACAGACTGATGAAGTTGTGATGTGCGTGGTCTAGAGTGACCAGGACAAAAAAATCAGACTCGGTAGAGATATTGAGACAACGAAATTCGGAGAGTACTTCCTTGAGTTCCAAGCGCTGAGATGTGGGTCGAAGTGACCTTCTAAGTGGCCTTGTGGAATCTCTCATGGTGGGCTCCAGTTGTAGGAAAGATAGATAGTATGTGGGTGCTGACCACCAAGGTGAATGGTGAAGTCAAGCTAAAATGAAGGGAGCGAGTATAGGCTTGTCCCAGAGATTCCAAAGGTGATCAAGTAGAAGGGGTAGCTAAGACTGTAGTCCTTACTTGAAATAGACCAGTCCAATATAGTCTGGACTGTGAGCAAAATGGTCTGAAATATTGGACTACAAAGAATGAACAAATGGCGATGGAATGAATTGCAAACAGCAAAGAGATGAATGGATGAAATGGTGGTGAGGATATGAATAGAGAGGGACTCGAATGAAAACTGAAAATGAAGTGAAACCTGATAAGTGATGATATTCAAATTCATGATACAAGTCTTTATAGTCCAGGCATTTTCCCAGAACTGTGTATAAACATGTGGTCCTGTCAAAGGACAACACAAGGTCAAGTCAAAGAGCCATATATACCTGTCAATGAATATTCCAAGTCTAAATGAAACTCTGTCCCATCTGTGACTGATGTAACTGAGACAGAAGGTAACTTATGACTTATTAGAAGTGACAGATGATGATGAAAATAAGAAAATAAAAGATTGTGTCTGGACTCGGACTATGAACAGAACTGAAAAGCAAACTGTCAATCAGACTCAGACTGACGAAATATGCACAGATAGAAATGGACCAACATCGGACTGACACGAGACATGATGGACTTCTTGAACACAATGAAAGGACCTATACGAGAACCTGAACTGATGCGAGAAACCGGTCTGTAAATGTAGAGAGCGACGAGCTCCTACAGCATACCTCTGTGTATTTAGCAAGGGGGAATGTTGAACAGACTAACTAGGTAGTAGTAGATACAACTCCAAGAAGTCTGTGCATAGTCCAAAATAGTCTGATTTATATCTATAGCTATCTGCTATAGTCTGAGTCCAGTTACAGTCTAGATCAAACCTGGACCTATATGTAATCCAATTGGACATAGAACAGACCCTTATCTACTATGCAAGAAGACACAAGGAATGCTTAGTGCTTACTCCATTAGCTACATGTAAACCACATATATACCAGGAACTAGATTTCTAATGTAATAAGATAGACAGACATCTCCTAGACATTTTTCCTCACATAACTGCTTGTGCTCAATGACTCAAAATGAGTTTGAGGAGCTTCCCTCATATCATATCATGTATGATCAGCATTGTTATCCTTGGTGTTCCCCAACATCATTTTCTCACACTAAAATTTGTTAGCAGACTACTAGACCATGGTGCCAATTTACTCATCTTACTAGGGTGCCACATCTACACACCATTGCTAACCTCCTCAATCTAACCACCCACTTTGCTGCTTTCTACTGAAGCCAATGCCACCACTGTTGGTCCTTGTCTGATCCCCCTGGTCTCTTCATCCACCAATGCAGCTTGCACTTGACTAGTGATTACATACTCCTCTTCTTCCTCAGTCTGGCAGTGTCATGTCCCCTCCTCCTTCATCTCTTGTCTATGTCATTTCTCAGTGGCCATGGCTTCATTCTATTATATCTTTGCCTCCATGTGCCACCACTTAGCCATAGGACCCACATCCTACATGCACTGGATGGCCTGGCTATCAACCCAAGCCTTCATGCCATGCTTGCATGCCATTTGCAGGCATGAATATATTTATGTCTATAGAACCAGTTAGCTCACACACAGTGCAATGGATTTCACTACTCACCAGAGCTACATTCCACTCTACCACCCACATCTCCTGCTCTTTGCACAGAGTCTCCTTATTATCTAGAATAGTTTGCATAATGTTAATCACATGGGCATTTGTACTCTTGAGGGCTTGAGCAGCCAGGGCTTTTGAACTGTTGGTGTCCACAGGTTGCAAGAGGGCAAGGATATTGTCAATGGAAGACATGATGGTAGTGGACTAGAGATGGTGTAGATGGTGATTGTAGGAAGAAGACAGACTTGGCCACTTTTCACATTTTGTGGTATCTTGTGATTCAAACTTAATGCATCACATGACTAGATGGGAACAGTCAGTATCCAAGTCTCCCTCAAATGTAGAAACTCATTGCTCTCTAAATTTACAGACTGGTTTCTTGTGTCAGTTCAGGTTCTCATACAGGTCTTTCCATCATATTCAAGAAGTCCATCATGTCTCATGTTGGTCCAATGTTGGTCCATTTCAATCTGCATGTATTTCATCAGTCCAAGTCTGATTAACAGTCCACCTTTCAGTCCTGTTTGTAGTCCAAGTATGGATATAATCTTTTAGTTTCTTATTCTCATCATCATCTGTTATTTACAACAAGTCATAAGTTACCTTTCTATCACAGTTACATCAGTTATAGATGGGACATATTTCATTTAGACTTGGAATATTCATTGATAGATATATATGGCTCTTTGACTTGATCTTGTGGCATCCTTTGATAGGACCACATGTTTCTACACAGTCCTAGAAAAATGCCTGGACTATAAAGACTTGTATCATACATTTAAATAAACACATATTGAGTTATCATCATGTATCACCATCAGGTTTCACTTTGTTTCAGTTCTTGTTTGAGTTTCTCTCCATTTGCATCCTCACTGCTGTTTCATCCATTTGTCTCTTTGCCATCTGCCATTCATTCTATTATCATTTGTTCATCCTTCATAGTCTGATATCACTCATAGTCTGGACTATGCCAGACTGGTCTATTTCAAGCAAGGACTATTATCTTAGCTACCCCTTCTACCTTGATTGCCTTTGGAATCCCTGGGATGAGCTTATACTCACTCCCTTTATTTTAGCTCAACTTCACTGTTCACCTTGGTGGTCAGCACCCCCATACTCAACAATCTTTCTTACAGTATTCTTGAGGGCTTGAGCAGTCAAAGCCTTTGGACTGGTTGTGTTTGTGGGTTGGGAGAGCATGAGAATGTCACTGATAGCAGATATAATAGTAGTGGACTAGAGATGATATAGATGGTGATTGTAAGAAAAAGATGAACTTGCCCACTTTTCACATTTTTATGATATCTCATGATTCAAACCCAGCACATCACATGACTGACTGGGGACAGTCAGTATCCAAGTCTCTCTCGGATGTAGAAGATTGTTGCTCTCTACATTTACAGACTGGTTTCTCATGTTAGTTTAGGTTCTCATACAGATTTTTCCATCATGTTCAAGAAATCCACCATGTCTCATGTCAGTATAATGTCAGTCCATTTCAATCCATGCATATTTCATCAGTTCAAGTCTGATTGACAGTCTACTTTTCAGTCCTGTTCATAGTCCAAGTCTGGACATGATCTTTTAGTTTCTTATTCTCATTGTCATCTGTCACTTACAACAAGTCATAAGTCATCTTTCTATCACAGTTACATCAGTCACAGATGGGACAGTGTTTCATCACATATCATCATCAGGTTTCACTTCATTTTCAGTTTTCATTTGAGTTTTTCTCTATTCATATCCTTGCCACCATTCTATCCCTTCATCTCTTCACCATTTGCCATTCATCCCTTTGCCATTTACCATTCATTCTATTGCCATTTGTTCATCCTTTGTAGTTCAATATTTCAGAGTATTTATTATTGGAGCTCATCACTCTCTACATTTACAGATCAGTTTCTCACATCAGTTCAGGTCCTCATACAGGTCTTTCCATTGTGTTCAAGAAGTCCATCATGTCTGATGTCAGTCTGATGTCAGTCCATTTCAATCTGTATATATTTCATCAGTCTGAGTCCAATTGATAGTCTGCTTTCAGTTCTATTTACAGTCTGAGTCCAGACACAATCTTTTAGTTTCTTATTTTCATCATCATCTGTCATCTTTCTGTCTCAATTACATTAGTCATAAATGGGACAGTATTTCATTTAGACTTGAAATATTCATTGACAGGTACATATGGCTCTTTGACTTGACCTTGTGGCATCCCTTGATAGGACCATATGTTTCTACACAGTCCTGGGAAAATACCTAGACTATAAAGACTTGTATCCTGCATTTGAATAAAGAGACACTTATCAAGTTTGAGTTTGTTTCTGATTTCATTCATATTCCCTTCATCATTTGCTATTTGTTCTACACCATTTGTTTATCCTTCATAGTCTAATATTTCAAACCATCTCATTCACAGTCCAGACAATACCAGACTAGTCTATTTCTAGTGAGGACTATGGTCTTATCTTCCCCTTTTACATTGTAATACCTTTGGAATCCCTGGGACGAGCTTATACTCACTCCCTTCATTCCTACTCAACTTTACCATTTACCTTGATGGTCAACACCCCACACTGTCTATCTTTCTTACATCATTAACAGTCCAGACTATACCAGACTAGTCTATTCCAAGTGAGGACTATTATCTTAGCTATCCTTTCTACTCAGTTGCCTTTGGAATCCCTAGGACAAGCTTATACTTACTCCCTTTATTTTAGCTTGACTTCATCATTCATCTTGGTGGCTAGCACCCCCACACTAATCATCTTTCTTACACCACTTCAACAAATGCTTTCCAATCAGCAGGATTGACTACTGCTTCTGGTAACATTTCCCATACTTCAGCTTCTTTGAGATCCACATATCAAATAGCTGCTTTGACCTTACTAGCCTTATCAAGTCCAGCTTGGTCACTGAGCTACTCAATATCTTCCAAGTATCAAGGAAGCTAGGATGACATTTTACCATTAAATTTAGATGCATTTTGAATACCTTGAAGAGACATAAGAAAAACCTACAGTTAGTTGGCCATTGGACCAAAATGAACCTATGGAGCATAGGATAAAAGACTATTTAATCCAACTGGACCAGAAGTGGACTGTGATGAGATAGATACAAGTGAAGGAGGATTAACTAAAGAAGAAGAGGACAGATCCTATGAAAGAACAGAAGGGAATTCAATTTGATCAAAGAGAAAGGCAAGTGATGGAGAAGAGAAATGATCTCTAGAGATTGATGATGATTTGTGAGCAAATAAGAGTGATAGTGGCAAAAGCTAAGGTAATATTGGAGAGCAATGACTGTTGTAGTTTCACCCCTATTTTCAACCTTACCTAAGCCAGCTGCTGACTAAGTTCCAAACTTTCAAATCACGTGACCTGTAGCACGTGACTGCATAACTTTATTTCCTTCTTACTATAGAACTCAGTGTAACATTCTAGATGTTTCTAACTTCTTATCTCTGGCAAAGGTCTCCCTCTATATTTAGTAGTTCTTTATCATACACAGCATGGTCTGTGCACACAGTCCCTACATATATAAACCCTAGATATTTGCTGTACTCCCTCAGTTAAATCCACTTGTATCATTTGTGGTCTTCCCTGGAGTACCATTGAGAACCAGTGTGAGCGATACCTTCCTCTTCATCACTTCTAGAGTGTTTCATTGTCCCAGAGGAATCTGTTGAACAGACTCTATAGGTAGTATGATAGTATGCTCCCAAAGTAGTCTAGTTTTTGTCCCATAGCTGTGTGTCTCAGTCCGATAGGGCTGGACCAGAGTCCAATCAGGACATGTACTGGACTTAGTCTGGCTTACATGTAATCTATACAGACATAGAGTGGGCCCTTGCCTCTATATAGCAAGAGCATGAGGAGTGCTTAGTAGTTACTCCATCTAGCTACACAATACAGTATAAATGCCAGGCCAAACACCCTAATGTAATAGAGCTTTTCCTAACTCTAACCACACCCAGTTGCAGTACCAGAATCACTTGGTGAGTCTGGTGGGCATCCTCACACCCTAAACATGTATGCTCAATAGAATCCTGGGCTAGGTTCATCTCATTAACAGCAGGGTAATCTCTGAGCCTTAGTAAATATAGAGTGCTCCCCATAGAAGCTAGGCATGGTTGTATTCCCCCAAACCATTCTCCCTCTACTGTGGCAGCGACTTTAGGTCACATCTCTACTCGTTGATTTGGATTCGTGTGAAGGTGTGTCTCTGGGACCTTGTGCTCTGCTTAGGTCAATTTTTGGATTTCCCAGGACTTCATGTCTTGGTTTTGATCTTTGCCCTCCCCTCCTAGCCTAGACCTTGTGTCTTAGGCTAGTCTACCTTAGTTCCAGTAGCAGCTAGCCTAGTGTCTGTGGGTGACCATAACAATGACATGATGACAGATGGTTATTAGATGAAGTAGAGGTCATAAAACCACTAGGGAAGAAAGGTAAGTCAATGACAGGTTTTGTTGACAAACTGATGAAGTGATGACATGCATAGTCTGGAGTGACTAGGATAAAGAAATTGGACTTAGTAGAGATGTTGAGATGATGAAATTTGGAGAGCAGATCCTCAAGTTCCAAGTGCTAAGGTATGGGTGAAATGACTCATCCCAATCAAGGGCAGCCATGATCTAGACAAGCGGAGTGAATGCCGTGTCTTGAGTAGAGGGGCCTTACTGAACTTAGGCACACCAGCACTGAGGCCAGGTAGCCAACAGGCGTTGGGCTTTCAGTAGCGATAAGGTGCAAACTTCAAGAAGAGGACAAGACTGAGGTCTTGCCTCGCTTGGAGTCGCTGTCTTATATACTATTCTACTGTTTGTACATGCTTGGCTGATGGGAAACCCAAGAATAGTAGTTATGGTATAAAGAAATGAAAGCTATGCAATAAATAATAGTCCGTGGGTATGAAAGCACATAAAAGGTTAACCTAGGGTTGAGGGTAACCATAAATAGGTATATTGCTGTGCATGGGCATAGGGTTGCTGATGGATCAGGGCCTAGGGTATGTCTATATGTAGTAGACCATGAGAAGAAAGCAGTGTCAGTGTGAAATAGAATATGAAATAGCATATAAGTCGTGCTCAGGGCTGTTGCTATGACATAGCCTTGGGGCTGTGGCAGGCTGTGGGCCATGAGGTAGTTGTGAGGCATTGCATGAGTCATGACGAGGGCGTATTGCGATTGGTTGGCGAGTGTCCTGGATTGATCCTAGAGGCTTAGGAGCCAATAAGGAGGGTTCCATATTGATCCTATGGACACGAGGTGATCGCAAGGGTGGCTCAAGTAGCATAGCTGAGGCTAGGCCTGGGGCTGTGCCGGGCATGTGACTATCATGAGGCGTGAGGTCGTTGTGCCATTGGCTGGGGAGCGACGAGGGATATGGATGGGGGTTATGGTATGTCCAAGGAGATCTGAGTATTGATGTGAACGGATGCCGAGTGTCGGGTGATGCGTGTGGCATCAGACATGAGGTATCCTCGTGTATGATGAGGCACGTGTGTCATGAGATGGTTATGCCATTGGTTGATATGTGGTTCCATAATTGTCCAAGGGGTAGCCTGTGATGTTTTGAGCATAGCCCGATTGGTAAGCAGACATGAGGCTATGGTGAGATGTACCATGTGGGATGTGCGAGGCATGGCTGTGTGATGATTGTGGGCGTACGGCAGTGCATGTGTAGCTGTGCGAGATCTGGGTGATGAGGGTGCCGAGATAGGGGATGCCAAGTAGCTGTAGCTGTGCCAGGTGGTGTATGGCGTAATGAGGCATGACTAGCATCGTAGCTGGGTCTAGGCCATTAGGGGTGGAGTCATGTGGTTGACTAGAGTGACTTAGGGCTAGATGAAGCTGTGTTCATGATGTCGTAAGCATAAGATGGGACTAGACTGTGGCGATGCCTTGTGCGGTGCAGAGCAGTGCATGGTAGGGCAAGGCGATGCATGCTGTGCTATGGCTGTGCAAAGCGGTGCATGGCTGTGCAAAGCTATATAGGTGGCGGTGCAATGCAGTGCAGGGTAGTGTGAGGCAGTGCCTAGGTGAGTCACATGATTGTCATGGTTGTACTTATGAGTCAAGGTAAATGCGCATATGCGGGTAGAGCAGTGCACGAGTGGTTAGAGTGGTGTGCACATGCGTCAGGACGGTGGTAGCAGTGACAGTGTTGAGTAGTGGAACTAAGGGCGAGTAGGCTGTTATAGGCATGCAAGTCTTATGATGACTTAGCCGAGTGTACTCAATGTTCCAAAAGAGGTGGAGTATCCCATGAGAGCTGGTCATGTGGTCATGCAAAGGTCACAAAAAAGATCGTATGGTAACAATTGGTTAAAGTGACCTTCTGAGTGGCCTTGTGGAACTCCTCATAATGGGCTCCAGTTGTAAGAAAGATGATTAGTGTGAGGGTGCTGACTACCAAGGTGAATGGTGAAGTCAAGCTAAAATGAAAGGAGCAAGTATAAGCTTATCCCAGCAATTCCAAAGGCAACCAAGGTAAAAGGGGTAGCTAAAACAATAGTCCTCACTTGAAATAGACTAGTTCAACATAGTTCAGACTGTGAGCAAAATAATCTGAAATATCAGAATATAAAGAATGAACAAATAGCAATGGAACAAATAGCAAACAGCAAAGTGATGAATGGATGAAATGGCAGTGAGAATACAAATGAAGAGGAACTCAAACAAAAACTCAAAATGAAATAAAACCTGATGAGGATACATGATAATAACTCAATGTCCTCTATTCATATGTATGATACAAGTCTTTACAGTCTAGGCATTTTCCCAGGACTGTGTGGAAACATGTGGTCCTGTCAAAGGATGCCACAAGGTCAAGTCAAGGAACCATATGTATAGTGACTTCCAAAATTAAGTCAATGTATTGCAATTTTGGAGTATTGATTAAATAACTTAGGAACAAGAACAAATAGAGCCAAAGTTTAAGTAGGTGGCAGATAGTACTTGCTCTTGGCTATCTGCTACAAAAATAATTATATCATTAGAATTAGTATCCATGGAGATATGGTCAATTCAATTCAGTATATCATTGACTCAATTGTGTAACTATGGGTTAGCCATATCAAAGTTTGAC
>JBBPKV010000114.1:0-29412 GCA_038089455.1 Tylopilus cf. leucomycelinus
TCGAAAAGACCAAGGGGGGTGATGAAGGCAGCTTTCCATTGGTCTTCTTCTCAAATGCGGATGTTGTTGTATCCCCATCGGATATTGAATTTGGTAAATAGAGTGGACTCCTTCATGTCGTTGATGAGTTCCGAGACGAGAGGGAGAGGGTATGCATTTCGAATAGTGTGAGCATTTAAATATCGATAATCCTGACATGGACGAAGGGATCCATCTTTCTTTGGTACAAAGAAGAAGGGAGAGGCCTGAGGAGATTTCAATGAGACAATGCGACCGGTTTTCAAATGTTCTTCAACAAAGGCTTTGCATGCTTCTTGTTCTGCTGGATTTAAGGCATATGCCTTAGCGATCTTGGGGGTAAAAGAAGGACAAAGTTCGATAGTATGGTCATAAGGACGATGCGAAGGTAATTGATTGTGTAGTTTCTCGGAAAAGACATCTTCGTAGTCTTTACACCAGGATGGAAGCTATTGTTCTTTGGTGCCCGCTTCTTGGGCCAATTGGGTGGAGATGGTAATTTTGTTTATCGCTTCTTTGGATATTTGAGGGGGGTACTCACGAAGAGACGCCGTCAATTCCTCGGTCTATCATTTTCGTTTAGCGAGTCGGTGGGTTATTTTTCTGTCTGCTTCAAGGCCCAGATAGCGGAGTAGGTACCGTTGGGGGGTATTCTTGTTAATGGTGTGGGGCGAAGGGAGGATGTGGACAGATTGTTTCAACCAATCGATGGATGGATTCCATTTCTGTAACCATGGCATTCCTAGAATGATCTGGTTCCGTCCTAGGTTGGTGACCATAAGGTATAGTCTTTCTTGATGAGATCCGATGGTGATGGTGACGTGGGCCTTCCATTGAATTGTTCCTCGGGAGTTAAGGGTTCCGTCGACGTTTCGGGCGACAAGAGGTTCTTGGAGTCGTTTTAAAGGAAACCGTATCTTGGTGAGGAGGTTGATATCAATAAAATTTCCTGTTGCTCCGCTATCTGTTATGATTTCGCCCCTATCTTTTCAATTACCTAAGCCAGCCGCTGACTAAGCCTCCAACTTTTCAAATCACGTGACCTGTAGCATGTGACCGTGCAACTTCATTACTATTTTTACTACAGCACTCAGCAGAATGTTCTAGATGTTTCAGACTTCTTATCTCTGGCAAAGGTCTTTGCCCATATTTAGTAATTCCTTATCTTACACAGCTTGGTCTGTGCGCACTCTCCCTACATATATAAACCCTAGACACTCGCTGTACATCCCTCAGTCGAATCCACTTGTATCATTCGTGGTCGTTCCCAAACGTGCCATTGAGAACTAGTGTGACGACAATCCTACATCTACTTCGTAACTGGCGAGTGCTTCGTTATCCCAGGGAATCCCTGAGCCCGGTTCACGTCTTTAACGGCGTTGGTATTCCCTGAGCCTTAGTGCACATAGGGCGCTGCCAGCAGTAGCCGGACATGGTTGTACCCCCCGGAACAGTTCTCCCCTGTTGTGATAGCGACTTGTCGCGAACGTCTCTCCTCGTTTTTGGATTCGTGCAAAGGCGCATCTCCGGTACCCTGTGCTTTGCTCGGGTCAATCTTTGGACTTCCCGGGACTTCGTGTCTTGGCTTCGATCTTGCGCTCCCCTCCTAGCTTGAGACTTCGTGTCTTAGGTTAGTCTACCTTAGTTCCCGTAGTAGCTAGCCTAGTGTCTGTGGGCGACCACAACACTTGGATTTGACTAGCATCGGAACTGCCCGGACTCCAGGGCTAAGGAGTCGTTCTGGCCGTTGCTGAAGATTGCGTTTTCGAACTACCCTCGCCGCTTTTAGAGGAGCCCCTGAGAAGGGCAGTCTTTGTAGTCACCGTAGCACCCATCTTCTCCGTCGTCCCCATTGGGATTGATATTCCGCGCTAGGATCGAGCCTAGTTTGCGAAGAGCGACCAGGAACCACAGCTGCCACTGCCTGGGCTGAGCTTATCCCGTTTCGTTAGTCCCCTAAATGATTAGGGAGGTAGAGCGTCGTAAAACAAGTAGATAGAATTAGCTAGTTACGTTACTAGCCGAAAAATCTTTGGAATCGTATTCCCCGTTTGGTTATACCTACCCAAGCCCAGAGTGTGGTTGGAAGATACCGCACAGTAAGCAACAGTACCTGTAACTAGGAAGTCGAAGAAGAAAGAGTTTTTTTATGCAGCTTTCATTGGAAGTATCTGCCTGGGAAATTTTGGCTATAGGGAGTAGAATTGGCATCTATTGGCTCTATCGTCGTTGGGCTAGTGTCACTGAAGGAAGGCCATTTGTCTGGTTCTTCAACGTAAATGACTTCTATTGCGAAGGGGGATATCTAGCCCCAAAAGAACTACAAACTCCCCACTACAAATACTACGAGGATTCCAACAACGCCACTTGGGATTCTAACAACGCTTCATGGTAAAAAATTGTTGAATGAGCAACACCCCCTCCTCGTCAAAAAGCAATACATCTTCACCTTTAACCGCATTACCACCCTCCCCTATCATGGCCACCGACCTAGCAGAGTTAATACAAGGACTTCGGGACCTGACTGCCGATCGATCCCAAGATGTAGTAAAAAAGATCGCCGATCCTGGGAAATGGGATGGCGACAGAAAGAAATGGAAGATTTGGTGGACTCGCCTAAACCTTTGGGTGACGGCACAAAGATGGGACTCCAACAAGGTTCGTGCCATTGCGGTCCTATCTCGCTTCGAAGGAAAGGCAGAGCAATTTGCCTATTTAACTATGGACAAATACCTCCATAAGGAAGACGAGATCAAGGACAAAACCGTCAGCCATACCGCTACCTGGGGTCTTGACGCATGGCCAGATTGGACTGGTCTAAAAGAAGACGTCACCAACTTCTTCCAAGTTACTAGATTTGTACACGAAGCATTCAAGGAGTTGGAACGCTGTTACCAAAATAACAAACCGATCGACCTCTTTGTCCAAGACTTCAAAATCTTGATGATGGAAGCAGAAATTTCCACGGAACATGGAGTAGAAATGTTCAAGAAGCGATTGGACTACAAAGTTTATCAGCACATAATGATGAACTATCAAATAACAGCAAACGACTTCTGAAATTGGACAGAGACAGCCTTAATCGTAGGAAGGAGCTTCGAGCAGATCCAACTTGAAAGAGGAAATACACGCCCTCCTTTCTGTCCACAACCACAAGGCTTCCCATGCGTAACAAATCCCCCTTCTCCCTTCAATCCGCGACCCCCTCCACGCTTCACGGGGTCTAAACCCCTTCCTACTCCTCAGTACATGCGAGCAATCCCCGCTGGGCAGCTCCCTCAGCAACAATGACCTGATAGCCGAGAATGTTATGGCTGTCACCAAAGGGGCCATATTTGGCCAAATTGCCCCCAGAACCCAAATGCGCGGTCATCAAACACTGCTCATTTCCAGCCCCGTCAAAGGGCCCAAATGATCTGGGATTCCAATTTGGGAAATTATGTCCCCATTCCCACCTATCACCACCCGGTCCAGGAGACAGACCCCGGACCATCCGCAAGAATAGCATCTCATCAAAAGGAAGAAGATGCTTACAAATCAGAAGAAGCAGAAGCCTATTGGCGAGACCGGCTACAAGTAGAAGCCGCTCACAAGGCCGCCGAAGCTTTAAAAGGAAAGGGTCGGTAGTTATAGAGGGTGACTGCAGGCCAGAATGGATTTCTTGTCGCGAGTCGGATTTCCCAGTTTCTGATCTTAATGTACAAATAGGTAGATTGGTTTCCATCCGAAAGGGCGTCCACAATGGTGGCGCGGCACCGGATGAAAAATATAGTGTGCTTAATTCCCTTATGCGACAAATCCGAAAAACCCCTCTTGGGATAATGCGACCCATTCAGTCGTCGAATGTCAGTGACGAAATGGAGGTCTCTATACGAGTCACATACCTAGTTGGTGCTAATTGGCATCAAATGATGTTTAAAGCCCTTCTAGACTCCGGAGCCTCTCATACGTTCATAGACATAGACTTCTGTAAAAGGAAACAAATCCCTCTTTACCTCCTTGATTCTCCTTTTGGAGTTACCAATGCTGACGGCACTGCGGGCTCCATTGGGCAAATAATCCACTACACTCCTTTGATTCTCACCATAAATGGACATAGTGAACCCATTGACGTTTTCATGTCAAAATTAGGTTCGCATCCCTTAATCATTGGATATGACTGGTTATACCATCACAATCCAAAAATTGATTGGGTTGCCAAGGAAATTCGTTTCAGGCGATGTACCCCATATTGTAATCTTCTCACTTCCTGTACTGACGACGGACACTTCATTAACAAACATAACCAAGTATACTCACGACTTCCCCCTTGTCCTCTCTACAGTAGGATTAGGAACATCGAAGCGGGACTAAAAGAAAAGGTCCCTGATGTATACCACGAATTTCTAGACGTATTCTCTGAAGAAGAAGCACAAAGGATGCTGGAAAGAAAGCCGTGGGATCACGCCATTGATCTCAACCCCGATTTTGTTCCAAAAAAAGGTCGTGTCATTCCCCTTTCCGATAACGAAATGGAAGAAGTTCGGACCTTCCTAGAAAAGGAACTCACTAAAGGATACATTCGACCCTCTAAATCCCCTCAGACTTCTCCCGTTTTCTTCATTCCCAAAAAAGATGGAAAAAAAAGATTAGTCATGGATTACCGATACCTAAATTCAGGGACTATCAAAAATTCCTATCCCCTTCCTTTAATCTCCACCCTCATCGATCGTTTACGAGGGGCGGATCTCTTCACAACCCTGGACCTCCGGTAGGGTTACAACAATGTCCGAATCAAAGAAGGCGATGAGTGGAAGGGCGCATTTGTAACTCCACTTGGAGCTTACAAACCATTAGTAATGTACTTCGGCATGACCAATTCTCCCCCTACATTTCAACAAATGATGAACGACATTTTCAATGACATGTACACTGTAGTTCTTATATATTTGGACGATATCAATATCTTCACAAAAGGAAAAAGTAGGGAACAACATGAGGAAGTTGTCAAGGAGGTGCTCCGACGCCTACGAGACAACGACCTCTATGCGAAACCCGAAAAATGTTTTTTCACAAAAGAGAAAGTAGATTTTTTAGGATTAGTAGTTTCCAAAAACGGCGTAGAAATGCAGAAGTCTAAAGTAGCAGGCGTTCTCGAATGGCCTGAACCTACTAGACTAAAGCAACTTCAGGGTTTCTTATGACTATGCAACTACTATAGACGTTTTATTCCAAATTTCGCAGACTTAGCTAGACCCCTTAACGACCTAACCAAAAAGGACGTCCCCTTCCGGTTTGAAGAAAAACAAAAATACGCTTTTCAAGCACTAAAAAACAAATTTGCCGACGGATCCATGCTAGCTTACCCGGATCCCCAAAAGGAGTTGAGAGTCGAGACAGACGCTTCCGATGTAGCCACCGGAGGGGTTCTGTCTGTAAAAGGAGAAGATGGCTTATGGAGACCTGCTGGGTTCATCTCACATTCCTTTGACTCAGCCGAAAGGAATTACCCAGTTGGGGATAAAGAACTCCTCGCCATCATACGAGCCTTTCAAGAGTGGCGACCCTACCTTCTGGGGAAAAGCCATTTCGAAGTATGGACAGATCATAAAAACCTGGAATTTTTCAAAAAACCACAAGATCTGTCCCAACGACAAGCACGATGGCATGCACTGCTCCAAGAATATTCCTACACCATCGTCTACAAACCAGGTAGTTCGAATGGACGAGCAGACGCATTATCCCGACGACCGGATCATGGGGAGGCAGCCGAGGACCCCAATAAAAATATCACAGTACTACCACCCTCGTTGTTTATTAATAGCATTCAAATCTCTTCCCCGTTCTTTGCTCGCCTACAAAAGGAATCCGCCTTATTGGACCCCCATTCACTACCCGATTTTCATTTTAACCCTGATCAAACTCTATTTCAAAACGAAAAAGCTAAAACCTTCGTACCATCCTCTTTGCATAACGAATTATTGCAGTTATGCCATGATTCTCCTATAGCCGGACACTCCGGAGTAGGGCAAACGTCCCATTTACTCTCTAGACATTTCACTTGGCCTGGATTTTCCAAAGACATTAAAGAATATGTAGCCTGCTGTGCGGTTTGTGCAAGAGCCAAAGGAAGCGCAAAACCACCAGCGGGAAAACTTTTACCTCTACCTGTCCCCACATGGCCTTGGTCAGATCTTTCCGTAGATTTAATTACCAGCTTACCTCCTTCCAATGGAATGGACGCTATTTGCGTCGTTGTTGATCGTTTTTCTAAAGAAGTAGTGTTTATCCCTTGTCATACCACCCTCTCTTCTAAAGAATTAGCTAAATTATTTCGAGATCATGTCTGGTGTACACACGGACTCCCTACTACCATCATTTCCGATCGGGGGCCCCAATTCATGTCTAGTTTCACCACAGAGCTGTGCTCCCTCCTGGGAATTCAACAAAAACTATCTACTGCATACCATCCTCAAACCGACGGTCAAATAGAATGTATAAACCATGAATTAGAACAATATCTACGCAATTATGTATCGAAAAAACAAGAGACCTGGGGAGAATGGTTAAAAATAGCACAATTTTCCCATAACAATTCTCTAACCTCCGCCACTGGAACGATTCCCTTTGCCATTACTCGGAATTACTTCCCCAATCTCGGCTTTGAAGGGGGATCCACATCCTTAGCCGGAGAATTTGTTTGCGAAGCAAAGAAAACCCATAAAGAGGTTGAAGCCACTCTTCAAGAAGCACGAAAAAGGATGAAGGCACAGGCTGATAAAAGAAGATCAGATGCGCCGGAATATGCCATTGGAGATAAAGTGTGGTTATTGACAGAAAATCTCAAACTTCCATACACAGCAAAAAAGCTCACCCAAAAATGGATTGGGCCATACACAATCTCCGATATTCTACCTAATGCAGTCAAACTTCGTATCCCTAAAACAATCCGGATTCATCCGGTTGTCAATGTCGCCTGTGTTAAACCCTATAAAGAACCTCGCATCGGGCAACCCACCCCACAACCGGATGCCATATTAGTAAATCAAGAAGGACACGAGGAATTCGAAATTGACTATATCATAGGATCGCGTATGAAGAGAAGGAAGTTGGAGTATCTAGTTCACTGGAAAGGATATGATGAAACAGACCATACATGGGAGCTTGCAGAAAATATGGCACATGCACAAGATGTCATTGACGATTTTCATCATTCCCAACCCTCTGCACCACGAAAACTCCGCGGTATTTCTATCTCCGATTTCACCTCCCTTTTTCGTGCCCGTGGTGATGATTATTCCCGCTTTTCGGCCACTCGTCTGGAATACGAGTCATAGAAGGGGGATAGTGTTATGATTTCACCCCTATCTTTTCTATTACCTAAGCCAGCCGCTGACTAAGCCTCCAACTTTTCAAATCACGTGACCTGTAGCACGTGACCGTGCAACTTCATTACTATTTTTACTACAGCACTCAGCAGAATGTTCTAGATGTTTCAGACTTCTTATCTCTGGCAAAGGTCTTTGCCCATATTTAGTAATTCCTTATCTTACACAGCTTGGTCTGTGCGCACTCTCCCTACATATATAAACCCTAGACACTCGCTGTACATCCCTCAGTCGAATCCACTTGTATCATTCGTGGTCGTTCCCAAACGTGCCATTGAGAACTAGTGTGACGACAATCCTACATCTACTTCGTAACCGGTGAGTGCTTCGTTATCCCAGGGAATCCCTGAGCCCGGTTCATGTCTTTAACGGCGTTGGTATTCCCTGAGCCTTAGTGCACATAGAGCGCTGCCAGCAGTAGCCGGATGTGGTTGTACCCCCCGGAACAGTTCTCCCCTGTTGTGATAGCGACTTGTCGCGAACGTCTCTCCTCGTTTTTGGATTCGTGCGAAGGCGCATCTCCAGTACCCTGTGCTTTGCTTGGGTCAATCTTTGGACTTCCCGGGACTTCGTGTCTTGGCTTCGATCTTGCGCTCCCCTCCTAGCTTGAGACTTCGTGTCTTAGGTTAGTCTACCTTAGTTCCCATAGTAGCTAGCCTAGTGTCTGTGGGCGACCACAACACTATCAATGAGAGCAACGCTTTCGACGATTTGAGACTTATGAGTTAGGGTAACTGGGAGGCGCATAGTTCTCTCATTTGGTATCCCTAACAGTACATGGTCTAAGTCATGGGAAGAGGACGTCGAAACCACTTCCCAGTTCAAAAATCCAATGTTTCAACATGGGCAACAATTTCTCCCTTCTCTATCGGCTGTTCTTCGTAACAGATGCGAAGGGTTTGGAGGACATTCTCGTCTTTCTCGCCTTTGAGGCGGAGAGATTGGATAAAAGTTTCTAGTTCTGTGGGAGGTGGGGCTTTCGAGGTGGAAGGTTCTTGGGCTTCGACGGATCGAAGGTTTTGGGGTCTCGGACGAGGATTTGTTGGAATGCGAGAGCGTGACGAGGATGGGGTGTTACTTCTGGGAGACCAGGAGGAACGGCAGTCTCGAGCACTATGCCCTTTCTTCCGACATTTGAAGCAAGTCCCTTCTCGTATACATCGAGCTCGTTCAGTTGGAGTGAGTTTAGGCAAAGCGATGAGTTCATCTATGTCCATGGCATTTGGGTCGCGTTGAGGGCGAGACTGGGAGAAGTGGGAGGGTGCTCCATGTTGCCCTCATAGGGCATTGATGCAAGCGAGTTGGGCGTGGAAGGTCTTCGCCTTCTGGACCCAATCGTTAAGGGTAGTAGGGATGGTTGCCATGGAGAGTATCATGGTGGCAATGCGTTGGTCTAGTCCGATGGAGAACTGGTCGATGAGAGTGTTGGCATCAGTAATTCCTGCTTTCGCCGCGAGGGTCTGATATTTGGTGATGTACTTCTGGAATCCATCATCTACTTCTCCATTGGGGCGACAAATGGACTTCTGGGTGAGCTGATAAAGATCTCTTCGGGCTGTGGCTTGTTCGTCAAAGGGGTAGAACATAGTGGTGAAATCTTCAGAAAAACGTTCAAAGGTTTTGTCGCGGGTAGGGATGGCTGGGTTGGTGGTTTTGGTATACCAATTGGATACGAAGTTAGAAGTAGTTCTGTCGCTTACAGAGATGCAACTAAGGGCGGTGAGGACTTTAGCTTGTTCTGTGGTGTAAATGGTTGTGTTTAGCAAAAAGTAGGCGTTCATGCCTTTGATCCGCCTGGTGACATCAATGGCTTTGCCAGTGAAGTCGGCTGGGAGGGCCGCTTTGATTTCAGGAGTGGCCATGATGATAGGGCTAGGAGTTCGAGGTGATTGTACTGGGGTAGGTGGTCTCGGTGGTGGAGTCTGAGCTGGGACTAGGACAGGTTATCCAGAGGGGAGGACTCCGACTCGTGGGAAGGCAGGAGTTACTGTGGGCCTAGGGTTGCTAGGGCCTGGGGTACTGGTAGTTATGGGACTGGGTGTCTGAGTAACACTTGGGGGGGCATCGAGCGGACGTTGTCTAGGGCTACTGGCTGGTGGAATGGAGGCTCTCCCTGCAAGATAGCGAGGGATATACTGAGGTCTGGTTTCTGGGGTTAACTGGGTGGTGTCTTCGTCGTTGCTAGTGATGATGGGACTGGGGGTTCGATACGACGTGGTGACTAGATGAGGGTCCTACTCCTGGAGAGGAGGGACAAAGAAAACTTTCGATCTTTTGTTACGCAGGACGTCTTTCAACGTCTAAGAGCGTTTAGAGAACTAGTGCGAGGACCTCACGAAGAGTCACACACTACCACTAGTCTCCAATGATAAAGACCACAAGATCGTAGGTTGTCTGACTGTCAATCTGACAGGGACTAGAGTTAAGTCGAGGACTAAGAGAATCGCTCTTAGGATGATGATCAACGTGAATTGCATAGATCGAAAGTGAGGAGTATATGGCTTGTCTGGGTATAAATACTAAATGATGACTAAGCATAGAAGGCTAGAGAATCATCTAGAAGTATGAGGAACAGGGGAAACATGGCTGATGTAAGAGAATCAGCCAGAGGAGAGGCGAGTTCGAGAGAAGCAGTTCGACTCAACGTACCTTCATTAGCATGGAGGGGAATAGAATGAGACAAACTGATGAAGGTTAATGGGAGGAGGTCCTATCATATGGAAATGAAGAGTCAGAAGAGGAATTGATAGGATGAATGGGTTACAACAGGGTTAAGTTCCAAGAAGCGGGGCCAAGGGTAAGAAGTGAGTACTTATAGACATAAGTGGGTCTACCATGCCATTGGCGAACAACAAGTCGGACAGAAAGAAGAAACAAGCATCAATAAAAGTATGAAATTGTAACAGCTTGAAAGAGGAAATGCTCGACCCCTCTTCCATCCATATTCACAAGTCTTCCCCTGGGTTAATAACCCCCCATCTTCCTTTACTCCATGACCCCCTCCTTGTTTCTCAGGGTCAAGACCCCTCCTCTCTCCTCAATACACATGAGCACTCCCTGCTGGGCAGCTCCTCTAGCAGCAATAACCTGACAATCAGGAATGTTACGGTTGTCACCAAAGGGGCCATATTTGGCTAAATTGCTTCTAGAATCCAAATGCGCAGCCTTCAAACAGCCCCCAGTTCCAGCCCCAACAAAGGGCACAATTAATCTGGGATTCCAATTTGGGCAACTATGTGCCCATTCCAACATACAACCCCCCGGTTCAGAAGATGGACTCTGGACCCTCAACAAGGATAGCATCTCACAGAAGAGAAGAAGATGCTTACAAATCAGAAGAGGCAGAAGCCTATTGGTAGGATCAGCTGCAAGTAGAAGTCGCTCACAAAGCTGCCAAAGCTTTAAAAGGAAAGGGTCAGCAGTTGTAGAGGGTAACTGCGAACCAAGTTTGATTTCTTGTCGCAATTCAGATTTCCCGGTCTCAGATCTTAATGTACAAATATGTAGATTGGTTTCTATCCAAAAGGGCGTTCACACTTGTGGCACGGCACCAGATAAAAAATATAGTGTGCTTAATTCCCTCATGCGACAAATTCGGAAAACCTCTCTTGGGAAAATGCGACCAATTCAGTCGTCAAACGTCAGCGACGAAATGGAAGTCTCTATATGAGTCACATACCTAGTTGGTGTTAATTGGCATCAAATGATGTTTAAGGGCCTTCTAGACTCAGGAGCTTCTAATACGTTCATAGACATAGACTTCTGTAAATGGAAACAAATTCCCCTTTATTCTCTTGATTCCCCTTTCGGAGTAACCAATGCTGACAGCACTACAGGCTCCATTGGTCAAATAACCCACTACACTCCCTTGATCCTAACCATAAATGGACATAGTGAACCCGTTGACATTTTTGTGTTGAAATTGGGTTCCCATCCCTTAATTATTGGATACGATTGGCTTTACCGTCACAATCCTAGGATTGACTGGGTAGCCAAAGAAATTCATTTTAGATGATGCACTCCGTACTGTAATCTTCTCACTTCATGCACGGAGGACAGACATTTTATTAACAAACATAACCAAGTATATTCTTGCTTACCCTCTTGTCCTCTGTATAGCTGCATTAGGAAAATCGAGACCAGACTAAAGGAAAAGGTCCCCAAAGTGTACCATGAATTCCTAGATGTGTTTTTGGAAGAAGAAGCACAAAGGATGCCAGAACGAAAACCTTGGGATCATGCCATAGACCTCAATCCCGACTTTATACCCAAAAAAGGACACATTATCCCTCTTTCCGATAGTGAAATGGAAGAAGTTCGTACTTTCCTCAAAAAAGAACTCACTAAAGAATATATCCGACCTTCTAAATCCGCTTAAACTTTGCCAGTCTTTTTCATTTCAAAAAAGGACGGAAAAAAGAGATTAGTCATGAACTATTGATATTTAAACTCCGAAACCATAAAAAACTCTTATCCTCTCCCTTTAATTTCCACCCTCATCGATCGTTTACGCAGAGCAGATCTCTTCACAACCCTTGATCTCCGATGGGGATATAATAACGTCTGAATCAAAGAAGGTGACGAATGGAAAGGTGCCTTTGTAACCCCTTTAGAAGCTCATGAACCCTTAGTTATGTACTTTGGCATGACTAATTCTCCCCCTACATTCCAACAAATGATGAATGACATCTTTAATGATATGTACACTTTAGTTCTCATTTATTTAGACGATATCAATATTTTTACAAAAGGAAAAAGTAAGGTACAGCACAAGGAAGTTGTCAAAGAGGTGCTTTGGCGTCTTCACAATAATGACCTCTATGCTAAACCTAAAAAATGTTTCTTTACCAAAAACAAAGTAGACTTTTTAGGATTAGTAGTTTTCAAAGAGGATGTTGAGATGCAGAAGTCCAAAGTGGTGGGCATCCTTGAATGGCCCGAACCCACGAGACTGAAGCAACTCCAAGGTTTCTTAGGACTATGTAACTACTATAGATGTTTCATCCCAAACTTCGCAGACATAGCTAGATCTCTCAATGATCTAACAAAGAAAGTCACTCTTTTTCAGTTCAAAGAAAAACAAAGATAAGCTTTTCAAGCATTAAAAAATAAATTTGCTGATGGATCACTGCTGGCTTATCCTGATCCCCAAAAGGAATTAAGGGTCAAGACCGACGCCTTGGATGTTGCCACCAGAGGGGTTCTATTGGTAAAAGGAGAAGACGATCTATGGAGACCCGCTGGATTCATTTCCCACTCCTTCAATTCCACAGAATGGAATTATCCAGTTGGAGATAAAGAGCTTCTCACTGTCATACAAGCCTTTCAAGAATGGCGACTGTATCTTCTAGGAAAAAGTCACTTTGAAGTATGGACAGATTATAAAAATCTGGAATTCTTCAAAAAACCTCAGGATCTGTCCCAACGCCAAGCATGGTGGCATACACTACTTCAGGAATATTCCTACACTGTAGTCTACAAACCCGGAAGCTCAAATGGAAGAGCCGACACGTTGTCTAGATGACCAGACCATGGAGAAGCTACAGAAAATACCAACAAAAATATTACCATACTATCGCCATCTCTATTTATAAACAATATTCAAATTTCTTCTCCCTTCTATTCCTGCTTACAGACTGAATCAGCCTTATTAGATCCACAGTCATTACTCGATTTCCATTTCAATAATGACCAAACTATTTTTCTAAATGAAAAAGCCAAAACTTTTGTATCCCTTTCATTATGAAATGAATTACTGCATTTATGTCATGATTCCCCTATAGCAGGATACCAAGGTGTCGGACACACTTCGCATCTTCTCTCTAGACACTTTACTTGGCCAGGCTTTTCAAAAGACATTAAAGAATATGTAGCCAGTTGTGTGGTTTGCGCCCAAGCCAAAGGAAGTGTCAAACCGCCCACTGGAAAACTTTTACCATTAGCAGTATCTTCTAAACCATGGACAGATCTATCTGTAGATTTAATCACTGGCCTATCTCTTTCAAACAAGTTCGACACTATTTGTGTTATTGTCAATCGTTTCTCTAAAGAAGTGGTTTTTATCCCTTGCCATATCACCTTATCTTCCAAAGATCTGGCCAAACTATTTCATGATAACATTTGGTGTATTCACGGACTTCCTTCTACCATTGTTTTGGATAGAGGCCTGCAATTCGTATCTAATTTCACCACCAAACTCTGCTCCCTCTTGGGCATCCAACAGAAACTATCCACCGCCTACCACCCCCAAACAGATGGGCAAACAGAGCATATAAATTGTGAATTAGAACAATACTTGTGTAACTACATATCTAAAAAACAAGAAACTTGGGGGGAGTGACTTAAGATGGCATAGTTTTTGCACAACAATTCCCTAACAACAGCCACCAGCACCATCCCCTTTGCCATAACCCGAAACTACTTTCCTAACATGGGGTTTGAAGGGGGATCATCCTCCTTAGCTGGTGACTTTATACACGAAAACAAGAAAACCCATAAAGAGGTAAAAGCTGCTTTACAGGCTACAAGGGATCAGTTGAAAGCACAGGCTGATAAGAGAAGATTAGATGTGCCGGAATATGCTATCAGAGATAAAGTGTGGTTATCTACCGAAAATCTCAAACTTCCATACACTGCCAAGAAGCTCACCCAAAAATGGATTGGGCCTTATGCAATCATAGCAGTATTACCAAATGCCATCAAACTTCAAATTCCCAAAATAATATGAATCCACCCAGTCATTAATGTCTCTCGTGTCAAACCTTACAAAGAACCACGCATCGGGCAACCTACTCCCCAACCCGATGCCTTACTAGTGAACGAGGAAGGACATGAGGAATTCGAAATAGACTATATTGCTGGATCGCATATGAAAAGACAGAAACTAGAATATTTGGTACATTGGAAGGAATACGATGAGACAGATCATACTTGGGAGTCTGCTGAAAATATGGCTCATGCACAAGATGTTATCGACGATTTCCATCATTCCCAACCATCTGCACCACGAAAACTCCATGGCATCTCCACATCCGACTTCATCTCCCTCTTTCGTAACCATGGTGACAATTATTCACATTTTTCAGCCACTCGTCTGGAATACGAGTCCTAGAAGAGGGATAGTATTATGAATTTGCCCCTATTTTATTCTTTACCTAAGCCAGCTGCTGACTAAGTCCCTATTTTTCAAAGTCACGTGACCTGTAGCACGTGACCATGCAACTTTATTACCTGTTTACTACAGAACTCAGCGGAATGTTCTAGACGTTTCAGAGGTCTTCTTCTATATTTAGTAATTTCTTATCTTATACAGCTTGGTCTGTGTGCACCTTCCCTACATATATAAACCCTAGACACTCACTGTAACTCCCCAGTCAAATCCACTTGTATTATTCATGGTCTCCCCTGGAGTATCATTGAGAACTAGTGTAAGCAACAACCTTCCCTTCATCTACTTCATAACCGGCAAGTGCTTCATTGCCCCAGGGAATCCCTGAGCCTGGTCTGCATCATACCAAATGGCATAGATATTCCCTGAGCCTTAGTGCATAAAAGGGCGCTGTCTGCAGTAGCCGGGCATGGTTGTATCCTCTAGAACAGTTCTCCCCTGCTGTGGTGGCAACTTGTTGCACATGTCTCTTCTCGTTTTTGGATTCGTGTGAAGGCACATCTCCGATACCCTGTGCTCTGCTTGGGTCAATCTTTGGATTTCCTGGGACTTCGTGTCTCGGCTTTGATCTTGCACTCCCCTCCTAGCTTGAGACTTTGCATCTTAAGTTAGTCTACCTTAGTTCCAGTAGCAGCTAGCCTAGTGTCTGTGGGCAACCACAACATCATGGTTCTACCTCCCAACCTTTTCATTAATAACATTCAACTTTCATCCCTGTTTGTTATCTCACTACAAAAAGAATCCGCTATGCTTTTTCCCAATTCAATACCTTCTTTTTATTATAACCCTGAGCAATCTCTTTTTCTAAATGAAAAAAACCAAAATCTTTGTATCACCGACCTTATGAAACTAACTTCTTATGATCTATCACAATTCTGTGATAGTAGAGCACTCTGGCATCAGACATACTTCTCACCTGCTATCTCATTATTATGCTTGGCCTGGTTTCTCAAAAGACATTAAAGAATACATTGCCAGTTGTGCTGGTTGTGCACAATCCAAAGAGAGTGCCAAGCTACCGGCAGGGAAATTGCCTCCCTTACCAGTAGCTAGTAGACCTTAGATGGACATTTCCATTGATCTCATTACCAGACTTCCCCTCTTACCAAACTATGATTCTATTTGTGTAATTGTCAATCAATTTTCTAAGGAAGTTGTCTTTGTTCCTTGCACTACATATTTATCCTCAAAGAACTTAGCTAAATTGTTTCAAGACAATGTTTGATTCCAGCATGGTCTTTCTTCTATGATAGTTTCCAATCATAGACCACAGTTTATATCTACTTTCATCATGGAACTCTGTTTCTTATTGGGTATTTCCCAAAAGCTTTCTACCATCTATTACCCACAAACCAATGGTCAAATAGAGTATATTAATTGTGAACTCAAGCAATACCTTCGCAATTACATCTTCAAGAAATAGGACTTGTGGGCTGAATGGCTTAAAATGGCACAGTTCTCCTACAATAACTCCCTTACCAACACCACTGGCATGATCCCCTTTGCCATAACATGTAACTACTTCCCTTAAATGGGCTTTGAATGGGGATCATCTTCATTGGCTGGAGAATTTGTAAAAGAAAGCAAGAAAACCCATAAAGAAATAGAAAAAGTGCTATAACACACCTAGGAGAAGATGAAATTGCAGGCTGACAAAAGACAATTAGAAGCACTGGAATATGCTGTCAGAGATAAAGTGTGGCTATTCACCAAGAATCTCAAACTTCCATATACTACTAAGAAACTAACATAGAAATGGATTGATCCTTACAAGATCACTGTCACATTACCAAATGCTATCAAACTTTGAATTCCTAAATCTGTCCACATTTACCCTATTGTCAATGTATCATGCATAAAACCATATCATAAACTGCGTTTCAGCCAACTGGTTCCCTGCCCTGATGCCATTTTAGTCAACTAAGAAGGATATGAAGAATTTGAAATAGAGTATATTGCAGGCCTCATATGAAGAAATGGAAGTTAGAGTACCTCATCTATTGGAAAGGATATGATGAAGTCAATCACACCTGGGAATCTGCAGAAAACATGTCCCATGCTCATGATGTCATTGATGACTTCCATCATTCCAATCCCTCCACACCCCACAAACTCCACAACATCTCCCTCTCCAGTATCATCTTCCTGTTTTATACTCATGGTAATTATTATTCATGATTCTCTGTGACTCGCCTGGAATACAAGTCCTAGAAGAGGGATAGTGTTATGATTCTGCCCCTATTTTCTTCATTACCTAAGCCAGCCACTGACTAAGCTCTCCAACTTTCTAATCATATGACCTGTAGCATGTGATCATTGTTGTGGTTTACACAGACACAAGAGACTATGTGCATACAGCACTAGATACAGGGCTCAAGAGCACAAGGTAGTGAGTAAGAGGTAAAGAAACAAGAAGTCACACTTGTTCTCAATGGCATGCAGGGAGCAACCATGAATGATACAAATGGATTCAACTAGCAAGTACAAGTGGAAGACAAGGGTTTATATATGTAGGGATAGTGCACACAGACCATGCTGTGCAAGATAAGGAATTACTAAAAGAGGAACAAGACCTAGCCAGCAATAAGAAGTCTAAAAGTTCTAGAAGGTTTCACTGAGTTCTGTAGCTGAAGGAGTAATAATGTCTCATGGTCACATGCTACAGGTCATGTGATCAGAAAATTGGGAGGCTTAGTCAGCAGCTGGCTTAGGTAAGGACAAAAAAGGGGCAAAAATCATAACACTATCTCCCTTCTAGGACTTGTATTCCAGGCAAGTTGTAGAAAAGCATGAGTAATCATCTCCATGGCAGCGAAAGAGGGAGATGAAGCTGGTGAGGGAAATGCCTTGCATTTTATGGGGTGCAGATGGATTATCATGATGGAAGTCATCGATAACATTGCATGCATGGGACATATTGTTAGCTGGTTCCCATGTTCAATCAGTTTCATCATAGCTGTTACGATCGTATGCGTCACTTACATTTTTCCTTATACTTACGCTCCTGTACACACCAGACCTTGGGTTCAAGTCCCAACTGGTAACTTTCTTTCGACTAATCATTTCTTTCTGACATCCATGCGATTAGTCACCGGGCCGCTTTGTCATTTCCACTTTGTCATGCTTCGTCAGCGATGGCGCCATTCTTATCTTATTCAGACTTCTTATTGCGCCATCGCTTTGTCAGGCTCACTAATACCGATTAGTCATCATGACTAATCCGCTTACTCATCCTCTTCCTCGTAGTATATATACTCGCCTCCACAGACATGTACTCCTTAGCTTAGTCTTATTAAATCCTCCTTCGCCTCCAAGTCTCCACCTCTAAGCTCGATCACTACCTTTGGTAGCTTGATCCCTTTGACACTGCCTAGTGAGTCGTCGACCGTCGACTCCTAGGAACCCTCCGGGTATCACCAGTAGAGTGTTACCTCGTCCTTATGACTTTGTCGTTAAGGAACCCTTGCTGCCACAGGCAGAGCCCCTGCACTTGAGATGTTGCGTCTCTTCGTGAGTACCTCCCCAAGGTGCACCTTTGACAGCCAGTCTACGAACCTTGAACGGTCGTAACAATAGCCTTTTCAATGAATGAGGTATTCCAACTTCCATTTCTTCATATGAGATCCTGCGATGTAGTCAATTTTGAATTCATCATGGCCCTCCTGGTTAATGAGAACAGCATTGGGATGAGAAATGGGTTATCCCAGCCATGGTTCATGGTAGGGTTTAATGTAGGAGACATTAATGATAGGGTGAATGTGAACCAATTTGGGAATTCAAAGTTTGACTGCATTTGGTAGGGTGTCAATGATCTCATAGGGGCCAATCCATTTCTGGGTAAGCTTTTTGGTGGTATATGGAAGTTTGAGGTTTTCAATGGATAACCAGACTTTATCTCTGACGGCATAACTTGGTGCATCCAACCTCTTTTTGTCAGCTTGCAGTTTTATCTTTGTCTGCACCTCCAGTAATGCTATTTTGACCTCCTTATGGGTTTTCTGGCTTTCCTTGACAAATTCTCCAGCCAACAAGATCAATTCTCCTTCAAAGCCCATATGAGAAAAGTAGTTATGGATAATGGTGAAAGTGATTGTTCCAGTGGCAGTGGTAAGGGAATTATTGTGGGAGAATTGTGCAATTTTGAGCCATTCCACCCAGGACTCTTGTTTCTTGGAAATGTAGTTGCAAAGGTATTGCTCAAGTTTGTGATTAATACATTCTGTTTGCCTGTCAGTCTGTGGGTGGTAGGTGGTGGAAAGCTTTTGGGAAATTCCCAACAGGGAGCAAAGTTCTGTGGTGAAGTTAGAGACAAACTGTGGTCCTTGATCAGAAACTATCATAGAGGGGAGTCCATGATGACACCAAACATGATCCCAAAAGAGTTTAGCTAAGTCTTTTGAAGAAAGATTCATGATACAAGGAATGAAAATGACTTCTTTTGAAAAATGGTCGACAACAACACAAATAGAGTCATAGTTTGAGAAGGGGGGGAGTCCAGTAATTAAGTCCATAGAGATGTCCATCCAGGGTTTGCTTGTGACTGGTAGGGGTATCAATTTCCCTGCCAGTGCTTGGCAGTTCCCTTGGATCTGGCACATACAGCACAACTTGCTACATAGTCCTTGATATCTTTGGAAAATCTGGGCCAGATGTAGTAACAGGATAATAAATGTGAAGTACGTCCTACTCCCGCATGTCCTGTGATAGGGGAGTCATGGCAAATAGTAAGGAGCAGTTGTCATAATGGCAAGGGTATGAAGATTCAGATTTTTTCATTGAAGAATAGAGATTGTTCGGGATCAAAATAAAATGAGGATATAGAATCAGGAAGAAGTAACATGGACTCCCTTTTAAGTGAATCAAAGGATAGAGAAGAGAGTTGTATATTATTAATGAAGAGACGAGGTAGTAGTACAGTGACCTGCTTGTTCAGCTCTTCAGTGGCTTCGCCATGATCTGGTCTTCATGAAAGTGTATCGGCACACCCATTGGAACTCCCTGGTTTATACATGATGGAGTATGAATATTCTTGTAAGAATGCATGCCATCGTGCTTGTCATTGAGAAAGGTCTTGGGGTTTTTTGAAGAACTCTAAGTTTTTGTGGTCTGTCCAGATCTCAAAATGGTCTTTTCCCAGTAGATACAGTTGCCATTTGTCAAAGGCTCTGACTATGGTGAGAAGCTCCTTGTCTCCAACCAGGTAGTTTCATTCTGCTGCACTAAACAAGTGCAAGATGAACCCTGCAGGCTGCCAAAGCCCATTCTCTTCTTTTACCAATAACACCCCTCCTGTGGCCACATTGTAAGAAAGATGCAAATTGTGTGGGTGCTGACCACCAAGGTGAATGGTGAAGTTGAGCTAAATGAAGGGAGCGAGTATAAGCTCATCCCAGGGATTCCAAAGGTGACCAAGATAGAAGAGGTAGCTAAGACAATAGTCCTTGCTTGGAATAGACCGGTCTGGTATAGTCTGGACTGTCAACGAATGGTCCGAAATATCAGACTACGAAGGATGAACAAATGGTAATAGATCAAATGGCAAACGGCGAAGAGACGAATGGGCAAAACAGTGGTGAGGATACGAATGGAGAGGGACTCGAATGAAAACTGAAAAACGAAGTGAAACCCGGTAAGTGTTTTTTTCAAATGCATGATACAAGTCTTTATAGTCTGGGCATTTTCCCAGGACTGTGTAGAAACATGTGGTCCTGTCAAAGGATACCACAAGGTCAAGTCAAAGGCCCATATGAAACTGTCAACAAATATTTGTAGTCCAAATGGAATACTGTCCGATCTGTGACTGATGTGACTGTGACAGAAAGGTGACTTATGACTTGTTTGAAGTAACAGATGTCGACGAAAATAAGAAAATAAAAGATCGTGTCCAAACTTGGACTACAAACAGGACTGAAAAGTGGACTGTCAATCGGACTCGGACTGATGAACTATGCATGGATAGAAATGGACTGACATCAGACCAACATGAGACACGATGGACATCTTGAACACAAGGGACAGTGCCTGTATGAGAACCTGAACTAACACAAGAAACCGGTCTGTAAACGTAGAGAGCAATGAGCTCCTACATCCGAGGGGGACTTGGATACTGACTGTCCCCAGTCAGTCATGTGATGCACTGAGTTTGAACCATGGGACACTATGAAAACGCGAAAGTGGCCAAGTCTGTCTTCTTCTTACAATCACCATCTATACCATCCACATACCACTATCGCCTTGTCTGCTATCGACAACATCCTCGTGCTCTCCCAACCTGCAGACACAACTAGTCCGAAAGCCCTCACTGCTCAAGCTCTGAAAAATGCGAACGTCCACGTTGTCGATGTCGCCCAGACCGTACCGGACAACAAGGAGACCCTGTGCGAAGAGCAGGAGATGTGAGTGGCAGAGTGGGATGCAGCACTGGTGAGTAGTTTGTTCCTATCACTGTATGCGAGCTAACTGTCCCTGTAAACACAAGTACATGTGTGCCTGCGAACGGCACATGAGCATGGCGTGAAGGCCCTGGTTGACAGCCGGGCCATCCAGTGCATGTGAGACATAGGGCTGGTCGCTGAGCAATGGCGCGTGGAGGTGAAGACACAATGCAAGGAAGCCAAAGCAGTGGAGGCCCGACACCAACAAGAGGAGGAAGAGGAGGCACAACACTGCCAGGCCAAAGAAGAAAAAGAACGTGCGATCGCGGGGCAGGTGCAAGCGTTGTCGGCGGACGATGAGACCAGTGCAACCGGACAAGGGGTGACGGTGGTGGCGTCCATTTCAGCTGAGAGCGCAGAGGTGGGTGGTCAGATCGAGGAGGTCAGCGAGGGTGTGTGGATGCGCCGTCCAAGCAAGGTGAGTAAGCCGGCACTGCAGTTTGTCTGTCTGGCTAACGAATTTCAGCAAGCGAGAATGATGGTGGAGGACAGTGAAGATGAAGATGAAAGTGAGTTGCACGCATGGCCCATGAAGAGGGTCGCTGCTGAAGAAACCATCATTGACCATGACGAGAGGTGCGATGGGTGTTGCAAGGCATGTGAGCCTTGCATTGGACCTGTCGATCAGACATGTTTCTGATATAAGCACGTCAAAGCGTGATGCAACAAGTCATTGGGCTATGAAAGGCCGAAGAGGCAGGAGGGGGGTGCTCCAGAAGGGAGCAAGGGCAAGGGCAAAGGCAAGGCCCCAGGTATGTCGTTCACATTGTTCACATTCGGACTGAGCTAACCGGGCTGAGCAGTCTGACCACGTCAATGCGCTGCGCCGCCTGTGTGCAAACAAATCGAGATCATCGACAGTGACATGGAGGCCGAGACAGAGAAGGAGAAGGAGGCACTGAAGGCTAGGCCGACGGCGAGGAAGCCAGGGCATGCGACACCCAAGGAGAATGCCATCTGGGTGGCCACCCACCTGGAGGCAGTACTCCTGTCGTCACAAGCTCGAATGAAGGCGATGGAGGCAGAGATGGTAGATATGGCCACTGAAGTAGCTGAGCAGCTGGTGGAGTTGGCAAGCCTCAAAAGGCTGATGCAGCAGTAGGTAGCAGTAGCATAGTCCTGTACCACTTGTATCAGCAATCTGATCGTGTGTCTGTGTCTGTGTCCGAATCCGATGTGATCTCTAAGTGAGGAAAAGAAAGTATAAGAACAAGTGTAAAGGCTTTTATCACACTGAAAATGAAGGTACAATACCAGAGTGCGAGCTACCACTCAGCTTGTCTTTGTCGATCATCTTTTGGCGTCTATACTTCACCAGATCGTAGATAGGATTGAGGAGTCCATAACAGGACAAAAACTGGACTGAGAATGAAGACGAAACACAACGTGCACTTTCAGAGTTATGGCGCGTTTGAATGAAATGGTATGTAGAGACAGAGAGAAACTTTTTGTGATATGTTTGTTAGGACTGTTTTCTGATTGATCAGAACGAGAGATTGTATAGTAGAGAGTCTGTTTGTTTTTTGGTTTAGTGACGTCTTTATGTGATATCAGAGACACTGGACAAAAACCAGGATGAAATGGAGGTCACTGGTCTAAGCATGGGGTAGAACTTATACAAGGAAACTATAATTTTAGGGGTCGAGGGGGACTTAGTCTTCAAAGACCACGTCCTCTGCCTCATCGTCATTGTGTTCGACATCATCTTCGGCTTCAAATTCGTCAATTTCTTTATTGGTCAATCTGGTCAAATCAGTAACTGGAATCGCGATCTTCGTCCTTGAAAAGTAGGGTAGCAGGTGAAAGGCCGCATACCACAACTTAGAGATGGCATCGTCCAACTCTGCCAGTAGGTACGATCCTCCAATAGTTCGGCAAAGAACTACCATTGGACCTAAGTATCTTGGTTTCATCTTTTGGTTTAACTCTTTTTCAATCCAAGTATTTTGGACCAAAACGAGATCGCCAGGACTATACTCAGTAGTTCAAATCCTATTTTTGAATTGCACCTCAAACTGTTTGATGGACGCAAAACGCAACTGTAGTATATACTGTCGCATACTGTTGATATTCTCTTGTTGCTTCTGGAGCTGAGAGGCTCACCAAACGATTAAAGCAGATCTAGAAACTGGATCAGATTCCAGTGCAGGGACGAGAAACGTAGCTTCTGCAAGATCAAATGGAAAGAGTGGTTCAACACCATGTACCATGAAATACGGTGAGAGACCGGTCGATTTAAGAATAGTGACCCACTCTGCCCAGAAAACAGAATGAGCTGTCGTTGGCCAGTGAATCTCCTCTCCCAGGGTGGTTTTAATGATGGCCTCCCAGACATCGAAGTGACGCCATTCAACCACGCCATTTGCCTGAGAGTTGTAAGGGGAGATTCAGATATGGCGAATGCGATATCGTGAAGCGAGGATGTCTAGAGCTTGGAGGAAGGCAGAACTGTTGTCAGTTACAATCTCGGATACAGCACCCTAACGACAGAGGATGTCTTTGAAAATAAAAGAAGCGAGTGCAGTCGCATTTTCGGACCGTAACATACGCCACTCCAGATATGCAGTAAGTGCACATTGGGCATGTATGATAAAGTGGTAACCACCGGATTGTGGCATGACCATAGTGTTGATGTAAACTTTGTGAAATAGACCACCAATCATGGGAATGGTAAGGGGGTATATGGAACTTCTGTGTTTGATGGATCTGGTATTCGTGGCAGGATGGGATGTACCACTTGACATAGTCAACCAACATTGGCCACCAGAACTGTTGGAGCAACTGGGTCTGGACTGAGAAGACACCTTTGTGTCCGAGGCTATCGTGTGCCTCCCTGATCAGTCCATAACGGCGTCCCATAGGTACTACTAGCTGATGACGACCATGAGGTTCGCAACAGTAAAGCGAGTCATGGAGAAGGAAGAAGCGCATAGCAGAATTGATGAAGGAAGTGTAGTCAGCGTCAGATAGGTCAGGGGGATGGGTACGCATGTGTAAAAATTCGCAAATATGGGTAATGTGATCCTCTCTTGCTAACGCTTTTGGAGACCGAGGGAGGACAGGTTCGTCTTGAACCGAGTCCAAGTTCGCAGTAAGCAGAATTGAAGCGTGATGTGTAGTGGGTGGAATGAGCCTAGAAGTGTAAGCAGTCGAATATAACAAAGAAAAGCAATCGTTTAAGAGAAAAATGGAGAAGGAATACGCATTGTCCAACCAGTCCTCAAAATCATCATCAGGAGGCGGATCGTCATCGGACCAAGGACGATGGGATAGTCCATCTGCACCAGTATGATGAGTAGCAGGAACATGAACGAGACGAAAATTGAAAAGGAGAATACCAGCGATCCACCAGTTAATGGTCACATTCAGTTGGAGGTCCAGGTTATTAATCATACCCTTCATGTATTTGGCATCCATTTTGACTGTGAAGTTAGCGACACCGAAGATAAAAATGTGGACTGCACGTAGAGCATGAAATAGTCCGTAAAGTTCCAATTTTGCTTGTGAATAGTGGCTCTCAACCTCTGTAAGGCTGATAGAACCAAAGTGATTCGGATATTGCTTACCATTGGTACCTTCCTGAGACAGGATGTAACCAACAGCAATGAGAGAGGTATTGACAGCAAGAAAGATTTCGAGTCCAGACTCATAGTCCAGATGACATAAAGCAGGCGAAAAACAAATAGCATCCTTGAGATGCTGTATCGCGAGTTGAGGGATGCTCCCCATTTGAAAGGAACACCCTTCCTGGTTAAATTGACCAGGGGATGGGCAATAGAAGCGAAATCACGAATGAAAATGCGGAGTACACCGCAAACACCCAAGAAACCGCACACATGAGTGAGCGTTTGACATGGAGGCCAGTCACGAATCTTTTGTACTTTGTCCTCGTGAGGAATACAACCGTCGGCGGTGCATTTGTGTCCAACGACAGTTGTGTCCAGTGTGGCAAGCATGAACTTCTTTGCAGAAACCATCGCGCCAACATTTTGCAGTCATTGCAAGATGCGGTGGACTACCTGTAAATGTTCCCAAATGAACCAGCAGATGTTTGGGTTGTCTGGAGCGGTCTCGTATGAACTGTCCAGATTCTGATAACGTGTGGTGACAGATTTTATGGGTAAGTCGTCGATGAAAGGATAGGTATGTCGAGGGATTTCATCCTGAAGAACGAACGACATATCTGCTTGATAGATTTGGACCACATTTGTGTATCCCATAGAAACTGTGGTGAGATGATGAGGACCCATCGGACTATTGAAAGTCATGAGGTTGCGAGATTCAGGATGTAGTGAACGCTGATCGTAGCCAGCAAATAAATCCATCATCCCGTAAACGGCATATCCTGCGAAAGACTCTGTGAAGTGTTCCATGAATGGTGGAGTGGATGAGTCCCAGATGGTAACCGCATTAAGGGGTTGGAGATCGTGTACGAGTTGGAGTGATTTGCCATCCTGTTTAAACATGCAGAACCATCAAGATCAGTATGCTGCAGTAGACAGTTCGTAGACACCGGATGCAATTCAGTCTTTAATAATCTGGATCGCGCCAGCCCACATGGAAGGAGGGACCGGGATGTTGCGAAGTGCCCAAGGGGTATGAGAGACAGTCAGAATCTTTACAGAGGGGAAGTATCTTTCGTCGAGGCGACCTCACTCGGTAGGAATCCAAGCAAAAGCCATTTCGTGTTCAAGGAGGAGCCAGCATATGAGCTTGACTTCCTCTGGCCATAGCCAGTTTGCGGGATCGAGATCTAGTTTGTCAGTGCATTCCTGTGTAAAACGAACACTAGAAATGAAGTCAGGAGGATGCATAGATAAAGGACATAGTCTAGCAAGTGGATCGTCTGGAAGAGAACAGGTAATCCGATACTCCTCATCAACTGGAGCCACAATGGACCAAACTTTCTTTGCGACAGGCTTATAAGCCAACGCATGCGAAAAGAGATCATAAGAATAAACCGAAAAAAGTGCAGTGAGGGCGTCCAGATTGAAAACGGACTGCGTCGAGGATAAAAACGAGTAATGTGGCGAAGGTGAAGGCAAATGTGTATTGGACAGAAAAGATGCGATGGAAGCATTAGTGATATCTCCCCAGCCATTGAGTGGATCATCAAAATCTAAAAACCCATCTCCAAAACAGACTGATGGCTAGTACACTGTAAACGGTCTCAACAATGTGGACAACCTTCAGACCACAGTTTCATAGGCAGAGTATACTGCTTGTCTGTATTAGGGTCATGAAGAGTGATCGTCTGGGAACCATCTGGAAAATCTTCTGTGTGAGCACTCATTAGGCAATGGAAAGGTCAACCCAGTAGTAGGTCAAAGTTAGCACAGGCCAAGATTTGGACCTGTAGCATGACTTCGCCTTCACTGAAATTGAGTGCAAGGTTTTCAAGAACACTGATTGTACTGTCCATGCTAGTATTAGCAGAGGACATTTTCATCATCTGGTCAGATCGGATTGGTAGTCCAAGCTGTTCCCAGATCTGGCAAGGCATAGCGATAACCTCGGAACCAGAGTCTAGAACACCACGAATGGTCCAACCTGTATCGCCAACCTTAGCTTCGATCGCTCTAAGGGGTAGACTGTGATGCGCGACAATGAGTCTGTCTTTGTTGCACATTATTCGTGTTCCAGTCCTGCATGCGAACACACGGTTGTTACCAGACAACTCGTTAATCTGTGCAGTATGAGTTGAGGGTAGGTTAGCAATTCATTTCACAGTAGTAAGTTCATGAAATTGTTTTCGAAATTCTGGCGAGACCATGAAGAGATCCTTGACCAGAACTGGAACATTAGTGTCTAGGACTCAGTCCAAGACTTGTTTTGGAGCGGCCTTGTCTTCAAGGGGGAAGGAATATTTGTACTGCGTGGATGGAGAGAAATTCTGGTTAGTCCCAGGTACTTGTGGGGGGATGTTACTTGGTGCATTTGTAGACACATTGTCTGGATCGGACACGAACTGACCAGGACTGGGTTGAGTAGTAGATGTGCTGTTAGGGTTTCGAAGAGCACTACGTAACGGAGAGGAAGAATCACTAGTGTTGACTAAGATTGGAGCAGACAAGGATGATGAGGGTGATAAGGGTGAAGTGCTTTGCATTGTCTGCTGCAGCTCAGGGGATAAAAGTTCTTTGGACATGGCAGCTGTGCGATAATCTGGTTTCTTACGTGGTGGTACCTGAACACTGTCAAAGCAAACTCATTTTCCCTTCTCTTTGGATGCTTTGTCCATCTGAAAAGTAGCCCATGCCTGAACTAGGTATGGTTGGAATTCTTCATTGGCAGCGAAAGAAATGGAGTCCAAATCCAGACTCAGTTCTGTCGTGTAGAAAGTGGAGAAGTCGATGTCGAGGATTGCTGGGGTAGCAGGGCACATGGTAGACAGTATACTGGTAGTGATATGAGGAGGTGCATCTCTAGTGAATCCTGTAGAAGATGCAGACGTAGATGCCATAGCTGCATTTGACTGTCCGGAGGAATGAGCATAGTCAATACCGTCCTTGAGACATCTACCTCCTGGCATGCGAGGTATGTCGGATCTGTCTGGCATATAGATGCGATTGTCCTTTCCCCTAGTAATTTTCCCTGCATTGAGGTACTCTGCACAGATAGGACAATTCTTTGTGAAATGCCCATGACCAGCACAGAATCTACAGGTGGGGTCCGTTGATCTAGCCATAACGTTGGTCTCAGCCTTGACGGCTGGACTTGGATTGTACGTTTGTGGTGGACCGGATGGATGCGGATGCTGATTGGGATTGGAATGTGAAGGACTGTAGGATTGTTGAAAACGGGGCATCACGTCTGACACAGACAGACTAGATCGAAGTGCTGATCCTATCAACAAGAATTTGGCAGTGCTTATGACATCATTCATTGGGTACGGATCATCGGGATGGATGTCCGGTTTGACGATCGCGAGGTGATGACATATATGATCGTGTAAGAATGCAGGAAACCCTGTCAAGAAAATCATGTTTCACTTCATTTCGGAGAGCTTATGGTTAGCAATTAAGAGCACAGATACTTTCGTGAACTTCCTGGTATATTCACCCAGATCGTCCTGATTATGCATCTGCTTCTTATGGTAGTCCTCGATGAGGTACTGGATGTCAGCACAATGATATCGCGTACTACCTTTGCATCCCGGATAGAGTTTCTTGACTGCTTTAACGAACTCTTCCCAATCAGCAGGATCAGCTACTGCTTCCAGTAATGTTTCCCATACTTCAGCTTCTTTGAGGTCCGCATATCAAATAGCTGCTTTGACCTTACCAGCCTCATCGAGTCCGGCTTGATCGCCAAGCTGCTCAATATCTTCTAAGTACCGAGGAAGCTGGGATGGCGTTTTATCATCAAATTTAGGCGCATTTTGAGTACCTCTAAGAGACATAAGGAAAACCTATGGTTGGTTAGCCATTGGACCAAAATGAACCTGTAGAGCGTGGGGTAAAGGACTGTTTAATCCAATTGGACTAGAAGCAGATTGCAATGAGATAGATACGAGCGAAGGAGAATTGACTGAAGAAGAAGGGGACGAATCCTGCTGAAGAACAGGAGGGAATTTGGTTTGATCAAAGAGAAAAGCGAGCGATGGCAAGGGGAATTGATCTCTAGTGATTGCTGATGATTTGTGAATGGATAGAGGTAATAGCGGCGAAAGCTGAGGTGCTACCAGAGATCGACGATGTGATGACAGATGGTTGTCAGGTGGAGTAGAGGTCGTAAAACCACCGGGAAAGAATGGTGAGTCTATGACAGGTGATGTTGACAGACTGATGAAGTTGTGATGTGCACGGTCCAGAGTGACTGGGACAAAAAAATCGGACTTAGTAGAGATGTTGAGACGACGAAATTCAGAGAGTAATTCCTTGAGTTCCAAGCGCTGAAGTGTGGGTCGAAGCGACCTTCTGAGTGGCCTTGTGGAATCCCTTGTGGTAGGCTCCAGTTGTAAGAAAGATGCAGATTGTGTGGGTGCTGACCACCAAGGTGAATGGTGAAGTTGAGCTAAATGAAGGGAGTGAGTATAAGCTTGTCCCAGGGATTCCAAAGGCAACCAAGATAGAAGGGGTAGCTAAGACAATAGTCCTTGCTTGGAATAGACCGGTCCAGCATAGTCCGGACTGTCAACGAATGGTCTGAAATATCAGACTACGAAGGATGAACAAATGGTGATAGATTGAATGGCAAACGGCGAAAAGATGAATGGGCGAAACGGTGGCGAGGATATGAATGGAGAGGGACTTAAACGAAAACTGAAAAACGAAGTGAAACCCAGTAAGTGTTTTTTTCAAATGCATGATACAAGTCTTTATAGTCTGGGCATTTTCCCAGGACTGTGTAGAAACATGTGGTCCTGTCAAAGGACACCACAAGGTCAAGTCAAAGGCCCATATGAAACTGTCAACAAATATTT
>JBBPKV010000115.1:0-29201 GCA_038089455.1 Tylopilus cf. leucomycelinus
ATTAATTAAACCCTCCACTCATTTTATAATTGACCAAAAGAATTCCTTATTCAACATCTAGGTAAGCGATCAAGCTTGTCTTAAGCCTGCAAAAGCATGGAAAAAATGGAAAAAGCCCAAAGTTTTTTGAGATGACAAAACTCTCTAGAGTATGAATTCTCTATAGACTATACGAATAATCAGAGTTGAACTGATCACTACTACTTGGAAGGTAGAGGTTATACCAACTTAACTATACTCGTTAAATAAATTATAAGGAGGGGTAATAAATTGAGTTAATAAATTATACTTAATAATTTATACTGATTTTATTTATGAGTATAATAATAAGAAAGCAATCATTAATGAGAATAACCCTGTAGCTTCGGCTAAGGCGAATCCTAAAATTGCGTAACCAAATAATTGTCCTCTTAATTGAGGATTTCTAGCAGTAGAAGCGATTAATGAAGCAAAGATTTGTCCGATACCTAATCCGGCACCGATTAAACCTGAGCAAGCTAATCCTGCACCGATGAATTTTGCTGCAGCTAACATATTGTATTATAAATAATAATTTAAAGATAGTGTCTGACGTATATTATAATTTAAATAATATTACTCTTTTATTTAGTATATATATATAATACTAAAGATATTATTACGAGTCCTACCAGATTCGAACTGGTATCCTACTAAGTGACAATTAGTAACTCTACCTATTAAGCTAAAGACCCTTTTTAATTATTCAAGAGCAAGGCGACTCGAACACCTAACAACGATTTTGGAGATCATCATATTACCATTTATACTATGCTCTTTAATTAAGTAATATACTTCTTCCATATAAGTATATACAGATAATATTATTATTCTTTAAATATAAAGGAAGTAAAGAGATTTGAACTCTTAACCGTTTCATTAAAAGTGAAACACTCTACCTTTTGAGTTATACTGCCAACTTATATATTTAACTTAAGGAAGATATATACAATAAGAGATTAAACTAAATTTAAGAATAATAAGAAAATTTAGGAATAAATTACAACTTATTAACTAAATATTAAATATCAGAATATAACTCAATTTGAGTTACCCCGATTCGAACGAGGAAATTCTTCGCCAAAGGAAGACGTTTTGCCAATTATACTATAACTCATATATAATTTACTAATTGGTTTTATATATTTAATATACATATTCTTATATTTATTTTAATTTGCCTAAAGGTGGACTTGAACCGCCAACGACTTATTACAAGTAAGAAATTTTACCTATTAAACTATTCAGGCTATTATAAAATATTTAATAAAAATAATAGAATGCCTCGGAATGGAGTCGAACCACTGTCTTTCGATCTTCAGTCAAACGCTTTAACCCTTAAGCAACCGAAGCCTATAGAGATATTTATATATTAAAATAAATTTTTATTGGAGAAAGATAGACTCGAACTATCATTACAGTAGTGCAAGTACAGTTGATTACCAATTATCAGATTTCCCCAGAATATTTTAATTGCACATAAAATATTTTTAAAATATAAATCTCTTTTATTAAAAACCTATTTAAACTTAATAATATTAATTTAATTAAATTAGTTTATATAAACAAAAAAATCTGAATAATATTAAATAATCTAATTAAATCTTATTACATGTTATATATAATTATATCAGTTTAGATTATTTTATTTATAGTATCTTTACTAAATACATGTATATAAATTACACTTTAATTAAATATTAATATAACACATTATATATTATATAATTAACAAATTATAATAATCTTTTTTAATTAAATCATATAAACTATAAATAAAATTATTATTCTGAGTAACAAATAAATTAAAAAAGGAGGGGGCAAATTTCTATTATTTAAAATTATTTAAAATTAATAAAAGAATTATCATTATTACATTGAATCTACCCAAGCTAAATAATCTTGCACTGAAACTGCTTCTACAGCTATAGGCATAAATCCATGCCATGTCCCACAAATTTCTGAACATTGACCATAGAAAGTTCCTGTTCTTTCAGCTAAGATAGAACATTGATTTAATCTACCTGGTGTTGCATCAATTTTTATTCCTAATGATGGAACAGCAAAACTATGGATTACATCTGCACCTGTCACAATTAATCTTATGTGGCAATCTACAGGGATAATCATTTTATTATCCACATCTAATAATCTAAATTGACCTAATTCTAAATCTGACTCAGGGATCATATATGAATCGAATTCAATAGATTGTCCATTTTCTGTTACATAATCACTATATTCATATGACCAATACCATTGATGACCTACTACTTTAATTGTTATAGTAGGTGAAGTTACTTCATCTAATAAATATAATAATCTAAAACTAGGGAAGGCTATAATTGTTAAAATTAAAGCTGGTGTAATAGTCCAGATTAATTCAATTAAAGTTCCGTGGTTAAGATATTTATGCACAATAGGAGAATTATTATAACTATAGAAGTAAATAACAGATCCTAAAGCCCAGAAAACCCCTACACAAATAACAATTAAATAAAAGAAAATAGAATTATGTAAATCAATAATACCTGTAAAGGCTGGTGAAGCAGAGTCTTGGAATCCTAATTGCCAAGGTTGAGGTGCATCATTATATAAAGTATTAAAAATTGAGATATTTTGTAACATTGCTTATATTTAAAAATAAAATTTTATCAGTCTTAGCTGAATTACAGTATTATTAAGTACATTTATAGTATAAAATATATAATTAAACTGAGTTTAATACCTTTAAATTTTTAATATAAATACTATATAGTATAATATTTATAAAAATTAGGTATACTAAGATTTATCTTAATCAATTCTTTTATTAATTTGTTAATAAAATCGAATAATAATTGTTTTGTTCCTTTTAATATTAAAATAATAATCCGAATGAATTTTATTACATATATGTAATAAAATTTTAAATATTTTATTCTAAAAAGTAAAAATATTTACTTATTACTAATATAATTTTAATTTTGACAACCTAAAACATCAAGTCTATTTTAAAAATTAGTAATGCTAAACTTACGATTTTACAATCAATTCATTTGCATCCTATCTAAGAAATGATCTATTTCTTTATTTATAGATTTTAATCTCTTTGTGTATTATTGCAATATTTATAATTCATATTGTTAAATATACGTAATATACATGTATATTTTAAATACTTTCTATCATTATAGAATAAAATTGTAGTATATATATTTTATCCCGATTACAAGAAATGATTAAAATTAAGAAAGTAAAAATAACCACTCGTGATAGATAACAAAGAGAAATCCAATGATAGTATCTAGGGGATAGATTCGAACTTGATATACTTTCAGTAATTATCTAATATGTTTGTGGCTACCCAACTATGCAAAGTTAAATAATTAGTTTAAATTACTTGAATAACTTAGTTATCTAATTATTTTATATTACAATTGGTACACTAGAGAAACACAGCCTATTGGTCCTTTCGTACTAGAAGGTCTACCCCTTTTTACTATTTGTCCTCAAAAGGATAGGGACCATACTGACTCACGTCGTATTAAACCCAACTCATGTAATTTTTTAATCGGCGAACAGCCGAACCCTTCCAAGGTTTTGCCCCAGGAGGATAAATTAAGTCGACATCGAGGTCCCAAACAGCCAGGACAATGTGTACTCTCGCTGGCTATTAGGCTGTTATCCCCAGCGTAACTTTTATCAATTGATCCCTGTCTATTCCATAATATAGCAAAGGGTCACTATGCCCTACTTACGTATCTGTTCGACTATTAAGTCTTTCAGTTAAGCATGCTTACCGCCATTGCACCATACAGAATCTTTCATGATTCATTAACCTCCATTTAATATCTAGCATACCTTATATATGAAATACATAATTTTTTTATAGTAATTATTTTATTAAATAATTAACAATATATAATTATTTGTCAGAATATTATATATAATAATATTACAATTTTAATCTATTTGGATGTACTTTGCTACTCTATTAAAGACGACCGCCCCAGTCAAACTGCCAACTAGTCAGCTATTTCTTCTTAAATTTTATAAATAAGAAGATAAATACCAGTTCCACCTCAGACCTAAGGTTTTCCATAGACGTTAAATCAACTCCCTATTCTCTGTATAACCGAGATTATAGAACTTTTATATGATAACTAGCTACAGTAAAGCTGCATGGGGTCTTCCCGTCCTCTTTGAGGTAACCCGCATCTGCACGGGTAATTCAATTTCACTGAGCAAGTTGTAGAGACAGTGAAGCCATCGTTAAATTATTGATACTGGACCACATTTAATGGCCAATTTATTTTGCTACCTTAGGATCCTCATAGTTAAGACCGCTATTAACCAACTTTTTGTAAAGAAACAGTTACCCATTACTATTACTTATTAATGTGGCATTGGGCAAATCTCACTACCTATACTATTATTTTCATAATTGCAGATAGTTGTGTTTTTAGTAAACAGTCGGGGCTTCCGATTTTGTGCCACCATATAAATAAATTAACAGGAGTTATTAATTTACTAAATTCATGGTTCCTCTTCTTGTCGAACTTATGAGGATAATTTGCCGAGTTCCTTAACAACTTTTAGCTCTACGCCTTAGTATTCTCTACCTACGAACCTGTGTCGGGTTAGGGTACGGTTGTGCTTAAAAACTATACTTAAATAAAATTAACCTAAATCATTAATTTAGAATTTTTACTTATACAAATATATATTAAAATATTTAATAATAATCAAATGACTAATTTGAACTTATTTAAATACAATTTATATTCTTTTTTTATATAAAATAAATATATAAAATTATAAGACTAAATTAAATATAGAATCGAAGTTATTCAAAAACATCTTTTTCCTGGTCCCAATTAATATAAAATTTACTATAATATATAAATTAAAAATTATAATACGTATTATAATTATACTAAATACTGCATATAGTATAATACAAGAACAATTTCAGATTAAATTTATAAAAATTGTCTTAAAATCAGTATAAATTTAATCTTCTATCTTTAGATTTAACTCTAAAGAAATTCTATGTGTAAAATTTTTTATTCTCCATGTGGACTTTCAAAGCTATACTCATCAATCAAAACGTTGGTTTTGTACCTTAGAGACCGCATTAACATTAGTAGATTTAATCTTTAGCTAATAACCCTTTCGTATTCGGCGAGAAAGTTTAAACTTTCTTTTTACGTTACTCATGTCAGCATTCTCTCTTCAGATTCCTATATTATAAACAATGTAACACTGTCAATTTTAGGTTTGTATTCCTTTCCTAGAGGAATATTATCTTTAAATTATCTGAATGTTCTACTACCTAAACTCTAAATATATAATAGTATGTTTATATCTTTAGAATTAACACGATATCGGTTGATTATTTTAGACCCGTTAAATCTTCGGAGCAACAATCTAAGGGTTGATACGTTGATACACGTTCATTATAAGTAGCGACTACCAGGCTCACTTTTCAACTGCATTCAATTTGTCACTTCCTTTATTTCACTTAATAATCATTCGGGACCTTAATCAATGTTCACGGCTGTTTCCGTCTTGACTATCCAACTTATCATGAATAGTCTGAATATCTACCACCTATTTATGTAATTCCGAGATTTATTTCCATTGGTAAGATTTTTAAGTCCCCGCAAATTAAACTCCTATTAAATACTTAATATTCGTATGGAATTACCGTGCTGTACCTCCATAAATATTGTATAGATCTCATACTAAAATATGTTTCGTAGAAAACCAGCTATCACCAGGTCAGATTGGCATTTCACCGCTTTCCAAAAATCTTCGGAGAATTATGCAACATTCACCCGTTCGATCCGTTATAATCTGTTCTTGGAAAGATCACCTGGCTTCGGGTCTAATAGTAGTAACTTAACCCATATTTTTATATAGTCGCTTTCGCTTAGGCTTTTAACCTTGCTACTGCTATTAACTTGCTGACCCATTATGCAAAAGGTACGCCATTATCACATTGCAAATTTTCATTTTTGATTTTGACTGCTTATAGAGTTACTAATTCATGATCTATTTCACTGCGTGTTATTTACATTCGTTCGAACAATGTCCGATCAGAACTAATATTATTTGTATCTTTATTTCTATTTTTACAAGTAATATTATTCTACACTCTTTTCAACTTTTCCCTCACGGTACTTTTCACTATCGCTAAATTTATAAATACTTAGCCTTAGAGGATGGTTCCCCTATATTCCGACAAGTTTACTCCCATCGTACTTAAATAATAAAATCTAATATATAAAATACAGGTCTCAATATAAATTTCACCTTCTTTGTTGTAATCGTAATTACTATGTAATAATTATATTATAATTAATCATATCTATCTATGTTCATTAAGCATTTATTTATTATAAATAATAAGTATTTCATTATTATTTATAATAATGAAATTATGTAAAACATACTATTAGCTATATTCCACCTTTAAATTTAAAATTTTAATTAAATTAATTTGACTAATTCATATCTTTTAACTTAATTTTTTTTTATTATACAAGCTATAAATTAAAAATCATTTATTAAGTCTACTTTAATACCATAGTGATAATTTTTATTATAGATTAGATTTTGGCTAATCCGATTTCACTCACCATTACTTTCGGAGTCTCGGTTGATTTCCTTTCCTTTCCTTAATGAAATGTTTTACTTCAGGAAGTAAGAATAAAAGGTTTCCCTTAGGATTGTCTCATCTCGTATTTTTGCTTATTTTATATAAAATATATTACAATTTTAGTTTATTATAACCAATATGTAGACTTTTGGCTTTGGAGCCTCCTTTTATATAAATTTGCTAGTAATCCTTAATAACCCCTTTAAAATACTCATTATTAATTATTTGATGTTGTACAATATTGTCATCGATACTTTTATCTTTTTTTTTAATTAAAACTTTATTATATCATATATCTAAGAAGGAATATCAATCATTACTTTCAACGTTTTTTCAAAGCTTTCTTTTCAAAACTAATTTATATCTGACTAAAGTACATAAAGAAAAATTTAGAATAAAAAGAGAAAAGAAAAAGGAACAGCCTTTAAATGTCTGATTCATTAACCATAGATCTTTCATAAGAAAATAACTACTATTAAAATTTTAAATTGTTAGGAGTTTTGGGACAGGAATGTTATAAAATTTTAGAGGAGTGGTATAATTCTTGTCAGATTTTATTTAAGAAAGGTTCGGTTTATAGTTAAAAATTTTTAGATAATTCTTTTATTACGAGGCTAATCGTTTATTTTTGATCGGTTCTACTCTACTTCTAAAACCTAAAAGAGGTAGTATTAGTTTAATTGGTTAAAATGACGTCTTGTGGCGACGATGTTCAGAGTTCGAGTCTCCGATTCTACCCTCATAATTTCTGTAAATATAAGCCTAAATTAGTGTATACTGAAAAAAGGAATTGAACCTTTGTTTTACCATCATGAAGGGTACGTTCTTCCGTTAAACTATTTCAGTTAAAAGATTTAATAAATTAGTAATAGTGAGTTAGAATTAATTTCTATAAGACAGTTTTTGTTAATAAAAAATTTTCTGATTGATCTAGTATATAAACATTAATAAATAGTTTAATAATATTATTAAAATAAGGTTAAATAAAGGGTTTTCTATATTTCAAAATTAGATAAAAATAAAAATTAACAAACTTTAGTGTTAGATTGATTATATTGTTATAAATTTAAATCTGATTTAATATTTTCTCTAAGAATTCCATCAAATTACTTTGTATTTTACTAAAACTTTATTTAAATTAAAAATTAATAATTATTGTAATTATTAATTTATACCTTGAACCTTCCTGAATTTAATATGTGTTATCAATAAAATAAAAAATATTAAATAATTAATTCACACAATTAAGTTAAACCCCAGTTTTAGACTTCTAAACTCTCTTTTAAAATATTTATAAATATTTGGAGGAGATATTAAAAATAATTTTTTTAAGGTTAATGTAATTCGATAGCATCTTTAATATAAGAACAAACTAATAGTACAAATACATAAGCTTGGATAAAAGATACAGCTAATTCTAATCCTGTAATAGCTAAGAATAAACTAAATGGTAATAAAGTTAATACAAATAGTATTAATCCACCTGAGAACATTTTAAATAAGAATGTAGATAAGATTTTTAATAATGTGTGACCGGCTACCATATTAGCAAATAATCTTATACCTAATGAGAAAGCTCTAGCTAAATAACTAACTAACTCAATTAAAACTAATAAAGGTACTAAAGCTAAAGGTGTACCAGAAGGAATAAAGAATGAGAAGAAATGAATTTTATGGATAGATAAACCTAAAATAGTAACACCTATAAATATAGTAAAAGATAATCCTATTGAGACTATTATTGAAGTTGTAATAGTAAATGTATAAGGGATATTACCAACTAAATTAGAACATAAAATAAATAAAAATAAAGAATATATGAATGGTAAATAAACTTCTCTACCTATTTGATCTCTTACTATAGTGTTAATACTAGCAAATAAACTTTCTAATAATATACTTTCTTTATTTGGTATTAATTTCATTTTTGTATTAAAGTTTAAATTAGATTTATCTTTACCACTATTTTGATGTATTAAAAAAATAAGAGATAATACCAATACTGTAAATAAAGCTGAATTTGTTACAGTAAAAGATGTATTTAATAATAAAGGTGAATTATAACTAGCTAAACTAACTACTTCGAATTGTTCTAATGGAGAATTTATAAACAAATTATTTAAGTTATGTAAGAACATTTTATTTATATTTTATAATATTATTAATTGTGTGCTTAGTTTTAATAAATACTTATCCTTAAAAAAAATAATAATTTAAGATACTTATACTTTTAGTCTATACTAATTTATAAAAATTTTTATTTTATAATTTTATTCTTATTTATATGAGATATAATTATTTTCTTAAGTTTAATTATATCCTTATATCATCATATTGTAATTATTTTTAATAGGATTAAAGAGGGTAATTTGAGAATTTAAAAGAATGTTTTTATTTCTTAAAGGAGGGGATTTTAAAATATAAATGTCACATTTAGTACTTTCTTATTTGTGAAATTTTTTTAAATTAACAGAGCATTTATATAAAATTATTAAGATTGTACAGGTAACATATTAAATGCATGGAATGGGATTGGACTAGCTAATGACCATTCTAATGTATTAGCTGATTCAGCTTCAGTTTCATATTGTGAGAATGATGTAAAATAAGCAGGAATAGCCCAAGGATTATTATTTACTTCTTTTCCATTAACGAAAATATCATAAAGAATATATCCAAATAATACTGTAGCAATTACAGAAATTAATGAACCAAAACTAGAAATAGAGTTCCATCCAGCAAAAGCATCAGGGTAATCTGGAATTCTTCTTGGCATACCAGCTAATCCTAAGAAGTGTTGAGGGAAGAAAGTTAAATTAACTCCAACAAATAATGTCCAAAAATGAACTTTTCCTAAGAATTCATTATATGTTTTTCCTATTATTTTTGGTACCCAGTAATAGAATCCTGCAAATAATGCAAAAACAGCACCCATTGATAATACATAATGGAAGTGAGCAACTACATAATAAGTATCATGTAATGCAACATCTAAACTAGCATTTGATAAAATTACTCCAGTTAAACCTCCTATTGTAAATAAAGCTAAGAACCCTAAAGTAAATATTAATGGAGTAGTAAATCTTAAACTACCACCATATAAAGTAGCTAACCAAGAGAAGATTTTAATACCTGTAGGAACAGCAATAACCATTGTAGCAGCAGTAAAGTAAGCTCTTGTATCCACATCTAAACCTACAGAAAACATATGGTGAGACCATACAAGGAAACCTAAAATTCCGATAGAGAACATAGCGTACACCATACCTAAATAACCGAAGATAGGTTTTCCTGAGAAAGTAGATACAATATGACTAACAATCCCAAAACCTGGTATAATTAAAATATAAACTTCAGGATGACCAAAGAACCAGAAAAGATGTTGGTATAACACAGGATCACCACCTCCTGCTGGATCATAGAAACTTGTGTTAAAGTTTCTATCTGTTAATAACATAGTAATTGCACCAGCTAAAACAGGTAATGATAATAATAATAATATAGCAGTTACAAAAATAGCCCATACAAATAAAGGTAATTTATGTAAGCTCATACCATTAGTTCTCATATTTAATACTGTTGTTATGAAATTTATTGCTCCTAATAACGAAGATACCCCAGCTAAGTGTAAACTAAAGATAGCTAGATCTACACTACCACCTGAATGTGATTGAATTGAGGATAATGGAGGATATACTGTCCAACCTGTTCCTGCTCCTTGTTCAACTAATGAACTTAACAATAATAAAATTAATGAAGGAGGCAATAACCAGAAACTAATATTATTTAATCTAGGGAAAGCCATATCTGGAGCCCCACATTGAACTGGTAATAAGTAATTACCAAATCCACCTACTAAACCAGGCATAACCATAAAAAAAATCATTATGAAAGCATGAGCACTAATAATAACATTAAACAATTGATGGTCTCCTGATAAAATTTGTACTCCTGGAGACATTAATTCCATTCTAATAAGAACAGAAAATGCAGTTCCTATCATACCAGCAAATATTGAAAAAATTAAGTAAAGTGTTCCAATTTCTTTAGCATTAGTAGAAAATAGCCAATTCAAGTATAAATGATTTTACTTATTAAAGTTTTATAATATATAAAACAAACTAATTAAGCCCTTAATTCCTAAAATAGAAATAATTATAAAAATTATATATATAAATATTAATTATTTATCTTTAATATTTTTTTATTCTCTTTTATTAAATTTCGGAATAGAGGCGATTCGAACACCCAAGAGTTTCCTCAGAACAATTAGCAATTGCCTTATCTTTCCAAATGATGACTATTCCTATAATAAAATTATAGTATAATTTTTATTCTAAATAAAGTATTATAACTATAAAAAAATTATAATTAATTAAATTAACTTTTTTTTTTTTAGTCTTTACCAGATTTGAACTGGTACTATTATCGTGAAGGGAGAATGTACTACCATTATACTAAAAGACCTTGGATAAATAATTATAAACGTGCGAATTTTGGGTTTGAACCAAAACTTACAGTTGATGAAACTGTCGTGCAAACCTTTACACTATATCGCATAGTAAGTAAATACTACGTATTGTACAATTTATATGAACACTATCATTGAAACATTTATTACAAACAAAGAGACTCGAACTCTTAAGGAATTACTTCCACTCCTGCTTAAGAGGAGATTGTTTACCTAAATTTCAACATGTTTGCAAAGTTAATTTTTTTTTAATTATGTAATTATTACAATCACTTCTTTTAGATTTATATCTTATTTAGTATTTAGGTGTCAAGAGGAATTGAACCTCTGAATAAAGTATTAACAGTACTCCGCAATAACCACTCTGCCATAACACCACATTTAAATAATTATATATTTTTTCAATAAATTTATTTTCTTTTTATATGGTAGGCGCGACTCGAACACGCTGATTCTCCCACCCAAAGGGAGCGATTAATCCAGTTCATCTTCTACCATTTATAAACTTTAACCTTTCTTAACTCTTTTAAGTAAAATAATAATATTTATTATTGCTAATAAGCTAATATATTCAGATTTAGTTACATTATTATTACATTTATAAGATAAGTAATATTAAAATATTTAAGTACTCAATTATAAGTTAAATTTATAAACTAATTTATATCTTATTCTAAATAGGAGGAGGGGTTAAATATTAATTTGATTCTATTCACACGTAATGTTTAAAATTATTAAGTTAAGTTTAAAACTTTATAAAATCTATTTTTACTAAAAATGAAAGTTAGTTTCTCTTTAAGCTACAAACCTCCCATACAAATCTTATATTTAATAAAATTTTACGGTTGATACAACTTTTAACTTAACTCTTTTAATATAATATTAATAATCTTATTTACTTATTTAATAGTATATGCCAATATTTTTTTATTTTAAGAATAAACGTGATCTCCTTAATGGTAATTATGTTTAATTATTATTGATTTGGTTATATAATCTGCCTTTATTTAGGTTTTAGACTATTTAATTATTTATTAGCTAATTTTGTAATATATACTCTTATTACTTGCTGTAATGTAAAATAAGGTAATACAGATTTAGACAATATAAAAATCAAATAGATTATAGCTAATAAAGCAAAAGATAATTGATTTAAAAAATAAAATGGAATTAGTTGTGGCATATAATTTTTATATTATTCTTATTTGGCTCTTTAATGAACTATCTCTACTGAATTTTAAAACTTTAAATAAAGTATAAGATAAATAATAATTATATTAGTATAAAAATAATTTATCGTTAAATGAGATAATTAGGGTTTATTTAATAATAGTGTTAATTAAATATTAATAAATATATTGCTTACAATATAAAGATTTTAAAATCTTTACTTAAACCTTTAAGGACCTTTACTAAATTAGGTATAATTAAAGAAGAAGATTATTGACTATCTTAAATAAACAATATTATTCTAAGCTTACAAAAAGTGTAGAGATAATTATCTCTACACTTTTATTTTAAAACTTTTTAGAAATTCTAAAAAAAAAAATTAACTAAAAGTAGTAATTTTAATTAATAATTTATAATTCTAATATTCTAAGAGCAGTAATATTTTAATTAGGGTTAAGTTTACAGATGGTTCTGTAGTAAGCCTGCAAAGTTTAATTTATTAAAGGTTCAATTCCTTCTTAACTCTTTAATAAATTCTCTTAGTTCAATGGTTAGAACATCATTCTTCTAAAGTGTTAATTTTGGTTCGAGTCCAAAAGAGGATAAATTAAAATTCTAAATTAGAGATTTAACTATTGTCACAGTGTAAACATTAATGTAAGTATAATAATAATTATATTTGGTAATTACTATTACTTATTTATTAAAATCTTTAATCGCTTGTATATTTAACTTAACTGAATCTTGATTTTAAATCAAATTATTTTTAGTATTAAGTATAAATACTGATATTACAAATTATTCTTATTATTTATATAATATATATAAAATTTAAGAGTAGATTATAATAATGTATCTTATTAAAAACTTAATGATAAATAATTATTTATTAACTATTATTAATATATTAATTAATTTAATTGACGTATTGACTGTTATATTACCTATGTTATTATCAGTAGCTTTTATGACAATTATAGAAAGAAAACAATTAGCTGCACACCAAAGAAGAGTGGGACCTAATATAGTTGGTTATTATGGTATAATGCAACCTTTTGCAGATGCTTTGAAACTATTAATAAAAGAAACTATTATACCTAGTCAATCTAATAAAGTATTATTCTATTTAGCACCTGCTGCTTCTTTAATTTTTAGTTTATTAGGTTGGGCTATTATACCTTTTGGACAAGGATTAACTTTATTTGATTTTTCATTAGGTATTTTATATACGTTAGCTTTATCTTCATTGGGAGTATATGGTATATTATTTGCAGGGTGGTCAGCTAATTCCAAATATGCCTTTTTAGGGTCTTTAAGATCAACTGCAGCTATGATATCCTATGAATTAATTTTAAGTTCTGCTATTTTAATTATTATTTTATTAACAGGATCATTTAATTATACATCTATTATTGAAGTGCAACAATCAATATGGTTTATAGTTCCATTATTGCCTGTATTTATATTTTATTTTATTTCAATTCTAGCTGAAACAAGTAGAACACCATTTGATTTACAAGAAGCTGAATCTGAATTAGTTGCTGGTTTCTTTACAGAACATTCTTCAATTCCTTTTGTATTTTTCTTCTTAGCTGAATACTCTGCTATTGTTTTATTTAGTTGTATTACAGCTATTTTATTCTTAGGTGGATATAATTTACCAGAAATAATCTTTAATGGTTCAATTATAAATTTACAATCTATTATTTTAGGTTTAAAAACTTGTATCTTCTGTTTCTTATTTGTTTTATTCAGAGCTACTTTACCTAGATTAAGATATGATCAATTAATATCTTTATGTTGGATTAATTTATTACCTATTGCTGTAGCTTTTATTATATTAGTACCTAGTATATTAGTAGCATTTGATATAGCACCATACTAAATTAATAAGTAGTAATATTTTCTTTTCTTAATTATATAACAACATTATAATTAATTTTAAGAAACCTATAAAATAACTAAGATAAATCCTTTTAATACAGATAACTATAAAAATTCTTTGTATTAGTAAATATTAATTTAATAAAAATTATCCCTCCAATAATTATTTTATAATAAAATTAATGAATTTAAACATTAAAAAAATGAATTAATTACTTAAAAGTAGTTAATTTAATATCTTTATATTGTATATATAAAGAATCTAATAATTACATAAGTTTTATTATTGCATATAAAGCTTATAATTTAATGGTAGAATGTTATCTTGATGAGATAATCGTAGAAGTTCAAATCTTCTTAGGCTTATATTTAACTAATTATTATTTATATTGGTCCTAAGAAAATAATAATTATTGTCACAGTGAATTAAAAATTATTTAAAATTTTTTAATATATTCTAAAAATTCAATAAAAATATTACATTTTAGTCAGGGATTTATAATAACTGCTAATTTATCTATTACTAATATAAATTATTATTAATTATTAAATTTTATTATATAATTTACATAAAATTTTATAAATTATTATGAGATTACTTAAAAGTCACTCTTTACTAAGATTAGTTAATTCTTATGTAGTAGATTCTCCTAAACCTTCAAATATCTCATATTTATGGAATTTTGGTTCTTTACTAGCTACTTGTTTAGTAATTCAAATTTTAACTGGATGTTTCTTAGCTATGCATTATCAACCACATGTAGATTTTGCTTTTAATAGTGTAGAACATATTATGAGAGATGTTAATAATGGATGGTTAATCAGATATATTCATGCGAATGTTGCTTCTTTCTTCTTTATATTTGTATATGGACATATAGGTAGAAATATTTATTATGGTTCATATAAATCACCTAGAATATTAGTTTGGTCAATTGGAGTAATTATCTTAATCTTAATGATGGCTATTGCTTTCTTAGGTTATGTATTACCTTATGGACAAATGAGTTTATGGGGTGCTACTGTTATTACTAATTTATTAAGTGCTATACCTGTATTTGGTCAAGATTTAGTAGAATTAATTTGGGGAGGATTCTCAGTATCTAATGCTACATTAAATAGATTCTTTTCATTACATTATATCTTACCTTTTTTATTAGCAGCTTTAGCTTTAGCTCATTTAATTGCTCTAGAAACACATGGATCAAATAATCCTAATGGTATCTCCTCAAATGGTGATAGATATGCTATTCATCCTTATTATATGTTTAAAGATCTTATCACAATATTCTTCTTTTTCTTAGCTTTATCAGTATTGGTTTTCTATTATCCAAATTTATTAGGGCATAGCGATAATTATATTGAAGCTAATCCTATGAGTACTCCTGCAAGTATTGTTCCAGAATGGTATTTATTACCATTTTATGCTATATTAAGATCAATACCAAATAAATTATTAGGTGTATTAGCTATGTTTGGATCCTTATTAATATTATTAATATTACCTATTGTGGATGTATCAAGACAAAGAGGTAATCAATTTAGACCTGCTATGAAAGTAGCTTTCTGGTTTTTTGTGTTTAATTTCTTCATATTAATGTGGATTGGTTCACAACATCCTAATGAACCTTTTGTATTTATTGGGCAAGTATCAACATTCTTCTATTTTGCCTGGTTCATAATAATTGTACCTGTAATAGGTTTAGTTGAAAATACTTTAACAGATATAGCTACAGAATCATAACTTAAATAACAAAATATAAATTTTATATAAGTTTATAATACCCCCTCCTTATTAATTAAATTAGAAAATTATTAAGATAACAAATGTTAAAAGTAATATATAATATAAATTATTTTATATTATTCTTAAGCAATCTACTAAAAACATAAATATGATGTGTTTTATTACATAATATTTAGATTATTAATATATATACAACTGCATATTAGTATATCAATATTATTATTTCTATTAATTATTAATAAGTTTATAATATATTTTATAGCTAATTTGTCATAATTTAAAATAAATTAAGCTGTTAGTTATCATATTAAAACTGTATTATTAAATAATAAGGTTTTAGTATTTATTCATGTTTATTACTAAAGAATATTTCGTAGGGTGTTAATTTTAAAACTTTAAATTTATAATTTTTATAATTTTATTTAATTATGATCAAATCACATAATATTCAATTTTTTCCTTATCATTTAGTAGAAATTTCACCTTGGCCAATAGTATTAAGTTTTGCTTTATTAAATTTAACTATTGGAGCAGTAATGTATATGCAAGGTTACTATTCAGGTGATATTATCTTAGAATTAGGGTTCGTATTAACTTTAGGAGGTATGGCTTTCTGGTTCAGAGATGTTGGGAATGAAGCTACTTTAGGAGGACATCACACAAAACAAGTAAAAAAAGGTTTAGAAATAGGATTCATACTGTTTGTTGTAAGTGAAATTTTTGCTTTCTTAAGTATTTTCTGGGCTTTCTTCCATTCTAGTCTATCACCTGCTATTGAAATAGGAGGAGTATGGCCACCACAAGGAATAACACCATTAAATCCTTTTGCTATCCCGTTATTAAATACTATATTGTTAGTATCTTCAGGTGCTTTTGTAACTTATGGTCACCATGCATTAATTAATGGAAATAGAAAAGAGACTTTATTAGGATTAGAATTAACTGTCTTATTTGCTGTTCTTTTCACTTTCTTACAATATTTAGAATATGCTAATGCATCTTTCTCAATATCAGATTCAGTATTCGGAAGTGCTTTCTTCTGTTCAACAGGATTACATGGTATTCATGTTATAGTTGGAACTATCTTTATTACAGTTCAATTAGTTAGAACTATAAATTATCATATAACAAACACTCATCATCAAGGATGTGAATCTGCTATATTATATTGGCATTTTGTTGATATAGTTTGGTTATTCTTATTTATTGCAGTATATTACTGGGGAGGGTTATAATTATATTAATCACAAAAAGATATTAATTATTTTCACCTTTATTTAATCAAATATTTTAATTAACAAATTTTAATCTCTATTTAGAAATAAGTAAGGTAATTACTCATTTCAAACTAAAAAGTAAATTTTAATAGTTACTTTTTCAATTATTTATTAAAGTGATTAGATTGTAAACTGTCAAATTATTTTTAAACTAAATAATTAGATTACTTAAATGTCCTTAAGGGTAATAAGCTTTTATTTATACTTATGAATCTATCAATATTATTATTTTTAATTGGAATTTTAGGATTTATTTTAAATAGAAAAAATATAATCTTAATGATTATCGCTATAGAGATTATGCTTCTTGCTGTTACTTTATTAGTTTTAATTAGTTCATTTGGATTTGATGATAATATAGGACAAACTTTCAGTATATATATTATCTCAATAGCTGGAGCTGAATCAGTAATAGGTTTAAGTATTTTAGTAGCTTTTTATAGATTAAGAGGAAATATTTCTATTAAATCCTAAATTTTTATGTATTTATCAATATTAATTTTACCTTTATTAGGTTCTATTGTTACAGGTTTTATGGGTAGAAAAATAGGTATAACTGGATCTCATATTATTACATGTACTTGTTTATCTATTTCTTCTTTATTAGCTTCAATAGCATTCTATGAGGTTGGTATATGTGGTTCTCCAGTTTCAGTTTATTTATTTAATTGGATAGATTCTGAATTTATGTCAATTTCATGGGAATTCTTATTCGATCAATTAACTGTATCTATGTTCATACCTGTATTATATATATCAACTTTAATTCATATATATACAACTTCTTATTTAGCCGAAGATCCTCATAATCAAAGATTCTTTTCATATTTATCTTTATTTACTTTTTTCATGTTATTATTAGTTTCAGGTGCTAATTATTTTGTAATGTTTATAGGTTGGGAAGGTATTGGAGTAGTATCATATTTATTAATAAATTACTATTTTACTAGAATTCAAGCCAATAAAGCTGCTATATTAGCTTTAACCATGAATAGAGTAGGTGATATGGGGTTAAGTATAGGATTCTTTGCATTATTTGCTTTATTTGGATCTGTGGATTATTCAACAATTTTTAGTTTAGCACCTTTTATGAATGAAACAGCTATTACTATAATTAGTTTATTATTATTAATGGGAGCTATGGCTAAATCTGCTCAAATTCCTTTACATTCATGGTTACCTGGTTCTATGGAAGCTCCTACTCCAGTTAGTGCTTTATTACATGCTGCTACACTAGTTACAGCTGGTTTATATTTATTAATAAGATCCTCTGCTATTTTAGAATTTAGTCCTACAGCATTATTAGTTATTACTTTAATTGGAGCAAGTACAGCTTTTTTTGCAGCTACTTGTGGATTAGTATTAAATGATTTAAAAAGAATAATTGCTTTCAGTACAATATCTCAACTAGGTTATATGGTTATGGCTGTAGGTTTAAGTCAATATAATGTAGCTTTAATGCATGTAGTTAACCATGCATTCTTTAAAGCATTATTATTCTTAGGTGCTGGAGCTGTAATTCATAATTTTGCTGATGAACAAGATATTAGAAAAATGGGTGGTTTAATAAAATTCTTACCGTTTACTTATACTACTATGCTAGTAGGATCTTTATCTTTATTAGCTACTCCTTGGTTAACAGGATTTTATAGTAAAGATTTAATAATAGAATTAGCATATGGACAATATAATTTTTCAGGTATATATGCTTATATATTAGGTAGTTTAACAGCTGGATTAACAGCATTTTACTCATTCAGATTAATAAGTTTAGTATTCTTAACTGTACCAAATGGTATTAAAAATATTTATTTAAATTCTCATGAATCTAATTTTGCTGTTATTATTCCTTTATTTGTTTTAGCTTTATTTAGTATATTCTTTGGATTCGTTTTTTCTGATTTATTTGTTGGAATGGGTTCAGATTTCTTTGCTAATTCTATTTTTATTAATCCTAATAATATCTCTATTATTGAAGCTGAATTTAGTTTACCTTTAATTATAAAACTTCTACCTACATTATTTTCAATATTAGGAGTTACTAGTGCTATATTCTTATATCATGTATATCCTGGGTTTATTATTAATTTAACTGATTCTAATTTAGGTAAAATTTATTATACTTTCCTTAACGGGAAATATTTCTTCGATGTAATTTATAATTATTATATCATTTCTGCTGGATTATTAACTGGTAATATTATCTCTAAAATATTAGATAGGGGTGTAATTGAATTATTAGGTCCTTATGGTTTAACTTCCGCATTAGGAAATACTGCTAATAATTTTGCTAAATTAGATACTGGAGTTATAACTACTTATTCTTTATACATTACTATTGGAATATTCTCATTAGTTTTCTTAGTATTCGCACCTTTATTATTTGATACTTATGTTATATCTGAATTTAGATTAATTGTTATCTATATATCAGCATTGTTCTTTTCTTTGTTGCCTAGTTTATCTTTAAAAATATAATTTAAATGGAAATTAATAAATTAATAATTGCTCTTCATAATATAATGTTTATTACATATTAATAATATAAATAATTTTATTAATAAAAATAAAACTACTATCTTTAGGAAATAAATTAAATACACAATAAATAACAAAAACACATAAATAACAGAAAAGATGTTAACTTTATTATTAATTATACCTTTAATAGGTTCTCTATTTATTTTATCTATACAAAAAAATACTGTAAATAGTCAATCTAAAATGAGAACTATAGCTATTTTTACTTCTTTAATTAATTTAATAATTTCTATTTTCTTATGGTTAAATTTCGATTCTAATACAGCTCAGTTTCAATTTGTATCTGAATTTGATTATTTAACTTTTGGACATTTAAATTTTGGTGTAGATGGGATATCTTTATATTTTATATTATTAACTACTTTCATTACACCTATTGCTATCATTTCTAATGCTTATAATATTAATTCTAACTTAAAATTCTTTTTAATTGCTTTCTTAATTTTAGAAACTTTACAATTAGCTTTATTTTTAGTGTTAGATTTATTATTATTTTATGTATTCTTTGAAAGTGTTTTACCTATTTTATTTTTAATAATAATTGTATATGGATCAGGAGAATTTAGATTTAGATCAGCTAATTTATTTTTCTTATATACATTATTTGGATCTTTATTTATGTTATTAGCTATTTTACAAATATATAACTTAGCTGGTACTACTGATTTCCAATTATTATCTTTAATTGAAATTAATGCTGATGCACAAAAAATTTTATGGTTAGCTTTCTTCTTAGCTCTTGCTATTAAAACTCCTTTATGGCCCTTTACAGGTTGGTTATATAGAGCTCATGCTGATAGCCCTTTAGCTGGTTCAATTTTATTAGCTGCTACTATATTAAAATTTGCTACATACGGTTATATTAGAATATTAATTAATTTCTTACCTGATGCTACAAATTATTTTGGTCCTTTAGTACAAACTATAGCTATTATCACTTTAATTTATGCTTCTTTAACTACAATTATCCAACAAGATACTAAAACTCTTATCGCTTATTCAAGTATTGCTCATATGAGTGTGGTTATTTTAGGATTATTCTCTAATAATATTCAAGGTATTGAAGGTGCTATTTTATTAGCTTTAGCTCATGGATTTGTTTCTCCAGCATTATTCATTTGCGTAGGAGGAATTATTTATGAAAGAACAGGTACTAGAATTATTAAATATATTAGAGGATTAGCTACTTATATGCCTATTTTTTCTGTATTATTCTTTATATTTACATTATGTAACACTGGAATACCTTTAAGCTTAAATTTCTTAGGAGAACAACTATCTTTAATTGGAATATGGGAAATTAACCCTATAATCTCTGCATTAGGAGCTACAGGTATAGTATTATCTGCATGTTATTCTATCTTCTTATATAATAGAATATCATATGGAACTTATTCACCTAACATGAACAATGTAATTGTATTAGATATTTCTAGAAGAGAATTTATTATTTTAATTTCTTTACTGTTACCTACAATTCTATTAGGTATATTTCCTAATGTAATATTAGATTCAATACATGTATCAGTTTCAACTATATTATATAATATATAATTATTAAATTATTATATTAATACATTTAGTGTATTAATCTTTATTTCACCCTTCCCCTCCCCTTTAATTTTATAAAAGTATGAGCTGACAATAGAATTTTTGTTTTGTCTTTAATTAAAGGAATAAACTTATCTATATATTTAACTGTTATTCAAGATTTAAAATTTAGTAAGTAACTATTAATTTTCAGCTTTAACTTTAATAAACTTTATGTTGTATTGTATCCCTTATATTAACATTTGTTAAATGGATTATTAAATAAGTAAATAAAGTACAGATATCATTATATCCAGAGAATATTAAACTTTATTTATATAATTTCGAATATGTTTAAGTAAGTTAGTAAAATAACTGAATTTAAGTAAAATTAATGGAAAATAATCAAAGAAAAATATTAAAAATAATACCTTTATTTTATTCAAGATTAAAACAAAATTTAGATTTACCTATCTCTATGGTTTATAAATACAAAGGAACTTTACACAATCCTTCAAAAATAATAAGTAATTTTGATGGTTTATTTCAAAATAATTCTAAACCTAAAATTAGTTTTTTCAGAAGAAAACTAAAAAGTTTGCAATTTTATAGTCACCAAATAAAAATCTATAAAAATTTAAATAATTCTTTAGATTTATTAAATAAAACAAAAGAACAATTAATAACACAATCTAAAATAAAAATAAATTCTAGAATAAATAATGTAAGTAAAATTAATGAGAATGAGATAAATAAATATATTGATGATAATATTATTAATAATATTAAATTTCCTTTAAATTTATTAGTTAACAACAATTCTAATAATAATATTAAAAATATTAACTATATCAGATTGATTAATAAATATTATCCTGATTTAGCTCTTAGTAAAAATAATATTTATAAATTTAATATAAATAATACTAAATTAATAAGAAATTTATATACTTTATTATATTCAGCTTTTATCTCTATGAGATGTTTGATTAGTCAACCTAGAATATCTTATATAAATGATAGAATATTTATTCAATTATTTTTTTATCCTGATGTTAAATTATCAAAACATATGAAAGAAAAATGAAGTCATAATATAATTAATAATTTAATTGAAAAACTAGATTATAATTCTAATAAAGAAATTATAAATTTGTTTAAATCAACTTATTTAAATTCTAAACAAAAAATAATTTTATTATTTAATAAATTAAATTTTAATGATCAAAAAGAAGTAGTAAAAAATTTTACTATCCCCTCAAAACAAATTAAAAATTTGATCGATATAATAATAAAAAGAAATGAATCATTAAAAATGTCAGATATTCAAGCTCAAAAAAGAATAAAAAGATTATTTAATAATGCATTTATTAAAAATAATAATCCTATTCAATATTCTGAAGATAATTTTAATTTAAATAAATTAAAAAATAATTCTATCTTATTAAATATTTATAATCATAAATTAAAAAATTTAACGCTATTATTAAGTAAAATTTTTAATAAACCTGTTCAATTAGAATTAATTAGACTATATTATCCTTTCTATGATCCTAGTATTATTGTTAATTTATTATCTTATTTCACTGAAAATATTAAAATTAGAAAATTATTAGGTAAAATATATAAATCTGCTTTAATTACTAAACCTACTGCAAACATTCAAAGAAAAAGATTCTCTATTATACCTGGGTATTTAACTGGATTAACTATTAAATTTGCAGGTAGATTTCCAACACAAAAAATAGTGCCAAGAAAAACAGTTAAAACTGAAAAAATAGGAAGTTTAGCTAGAAAAAAAGCAGTATTGGTTGAAACTGCCAGATTTTCAAATAAAAATAGAAGAGGTTCATTTAGTATATCTGTATCAACAGGATTATATTTAAATAAAAATTTATAATAAAGATAGAGATATCTAATCTATTTAACTCTTAGAGTTAATTCGGTTTATATTAAATAATTATTAAATATTTTATAAATTATATTTTTACAATAAAAATAATTTAATCACCTGTATAAATTTATATTCGCATCTAATAGCGATTAAAATACTTATATTTTTATATAAGTAAGTGAATATTATTATATAGATTTTAAGGTTTTATAATATTTACCTTTATTGTTTGATTTTGTTCATAAGAAACTCTGCCTTTATTAAGGTCATCAATTCTAGGTAAAACCTACTTAAGTATTAAATTTTATTAATATTTAAAGTTTTCAGCCTTTAGTTGTAATATGGATATATTACGAACGTTAAACCGTAGGCCAAAAAAAGAAATAAAATATTATTTACGAATGAAAAATTTATTGTTAAACATTTTAGCTTTTAGTGCTATTCTTTCTAGTCTGTTAGTTATAACTTCTACTAATCCTGTGTTAGCTGTTATATATTTAATTTCAGTTTTCTTTAATATTGCGGGATATTTAATTTTATTAGGTATTGAGTTTATTGGTATTTCATATATTTTATTGTATGTAGGAGCTATTACTGTTTTATTTTTATTTGTAATAATGATGATTAATATAAAATTAACAGATATTTTAGAAACAGGATCTGAATATACAAAAAATTTCCCATTAGCATTAGCTATTGGTTCTTTATTTATATATATAATATTCACTATATTACCTTTCCAAATTAATAATATTTCTATTATTTCTATGTTCTTTGATTTAACTAATATTATTAATAGTTTATTCTTAACAGTTAATAATTCATCTGTAGTTCACGTATTAACTACATTTAACCCTTCTATGGCTGATATAACTATTACTCATTTCTTACATATTGAAGCTATAGGACATAATTTATATACATATGGAGCAGCTTTATTATTAATCTGTAGTTTGTTATTATTATTAGCTATGGTAGCTACTATTTTTATTTCTAAAAAATCTAGATTTGAACATTAGAATTTATAACTGAAAAATTATTATAATAATTTTTAATGTTAATTATCAGAGATATATTATATATTTATTCCCTCCTATAACTTAATTTAATTAAACTAAAGAAGATCCCCAAAATGATTATAACTATAAAAGTATAAGATTAATAATTTAATTATTATAAAAAATAATGTATTAAAATATTTAATAGATACTATCTTTATTTTAGGGTATTTAAGGCTTAATGATCTTTATTAGTTTATTGATATTAATTGTGGCTATTGCCATTCCTTCTATTAGATCTAATTTGTCTCCTAATTTATTTATCAGATTAACTGCTATTATTTTTATTTATGCCGCGGGTTTATCTTTAAATTCCTTATATATTCAATCAATTGAATCAGGTTTAGGTATATATAGTGGTTTATTTCATGTGACTATTACATCACAATTAATAGATATATTTATATATATTATAGGTGCCTTAATATTAACTGCTTGGCCTATTTTTAATAAACATATTTTAAAGAATAGTTACAAAAATAATTTTAATTTAGAATCGGATAAATTAACTTATGTTAATAATCCTGCGACTGAATATTCTTTAATAGTTATATTTAGTACTTTAGGTTCTTCGTTATTATTGTCTTCATCAGATTTTATCTCAATGTATTTAAGTTTAGAATTACAATCTTTTGGTGTATACATCTTAGCAACTTTATATAGAGATTCCGAATCAGCTACTGCAGCAGGGTTAAAATATTTCTTATTAGGTGGTTTATCATCTTGTGTGATACTATTAGGAGTTGCATTAATTTACTCATATACAGGAATTACTAATTTTGAATCTTTATATAGTATAAGTTCTGTTTTACACGTTTTATCATACCATGAATCAGTTTCATTAGGTATAACATTAGGAATTATCTTTATTTTTTTAGGTTTATTATTTAAAATAGCAGCAGCACCTTTACATAATTGGGCACCTGATGTTTATGATAATAGTCCTACGATAGTTACTATTTGGTTAACTATTATGCCGAAAATATCTATAGTGTTTTTATTATTTGAGATAATAAATGGATTAAATTTATCAACTTCTTTATTAGTATTAGACAATGTTAATTTTTTACCATTATTTTTCTTAAATTTGGCTAAATATAAAATAGTCGAAATTAAACATTTATTATTATTAAGTGCTTTATTATCTTTAATCATAGGTACTGTTGTTGGATTATCACAAATAAGAATAAAAAGATTATTAGCTTATAGTACTATTTCTCATGTTGGATTTATTTTAATTGCTTTAGCAATAAATTCAGCAAGTTCAGCAGAAGCTTTATATTTCTATATAATTCAATATAGTTTAACAAATTTAAATGTATTTTTAATATTATTAGCATTTGGATATGTTATTAATAAAAAGAATTTAATTAATAATAACTTAATTAATTCAGATATTAATTTTATATCTCAATTAAAAGGACAATTTTTTCATAATCCTATTTTAAGTTTATGTTTAACTATTTGTTTATTTTCAATGGCTGGGGTACCACCTTTAATTGGTTTCTTTTCTAAATATTATGTATTATATTCTGCTATAGATAGTCAATATTATGTAATGGCTATTGTGGCTATAATAACTAGTGTAATAAGTGCTTCATATTATATAAAAATAATAAAAGTATTACATACAGAAGAAACAAATTCTAACTCAAATATTACAGAAAGTAATGAATTAGTTTTAAATAATTTACATAGTTTCGTAATATCTAGTTTAACATTAGGTATATTATTATTCTTAATTAAACCTACAATAATTTTAAATAGTGTTCAGTTACTATCAATATTATTATTTGATAAATATCACATATCATGAATAATATAATTACATTATTTGTATTTGTTCCATTCTTAACTATTGTTTTATTAGCTTTAAATTTATTATTAGCACCTAAAAATGCTTATGAAGCTAAAGCATCTGCTTATGAATGTGGTTTCTTAGCTATTGAAGGACAAACTAGATCTACATTCCAAATTCATTTCTATATTGTAGCTATGTTATTTTTAGTTTTTGATTTAGAAATTCTATTATTATTTCCTTTAGCTGTTACTTTATATCAAGTAAGTACTTATGGGTTTGTAATAGGTTTAATTTTCTTCTTTGTATTAACTATAGGATTCATATTAGAAATAGGATCTGGAGCTATCTCTTTAACTAATACTCAAGATTAATTTAGTATAGAATTAATTATTAATTTTCCCTCCCTTTTTTAATTTCTTTTTTAATAAATAGCTTAATTATCATTTCATTAAAAAATTCTATTCTAAACCTAAATTAAAAGAAGGTTATATAATAAAATTATTATATTTTTAAGGAGAGGTGATCCGATTGGTAATGGTGGTTCTCTGTAAAAGAATTGGTCTCCGACCACATTAGGTTCGATTCCTAAACTCTTCAATAATAAGAATTATATTAATTTTATTTCTCTTAATAACTTTAAAATCTAATTAATTTATATTAAATAATCTGTCTTATATTATATTATAATAATATTTATTAAGACTGTAGCATAATTGGTCAATGCAGTTCGCTCATAATGGATATTATAAGGGTTCAATTCCCTTCGGTCTTAAAACCCCAAAATAGGGTACTTCGCCTAGTCTGGTTTATGGCGCTCGTCTTGAAAACGAGTACTCCAAAAGAGTCGTCGGTTCAAATCCGACAGTGCCCGTGTTAATGAGAAAAATTAATAATAATTTATTTAAAATTTTAATTATTAATATTCAAAATTAAAAGAGATATAAAAATATTATAGAAAGATATATAATAAGACAATTAAATATTTAATTGTTTAATTTTAGTAAGAATTTAATTTTGGTTCCGATTGAACGTTATACAGTAGTTTTAAGACATGCAAATCATTATTTCTGATAATAAATTTTGGTTTATTTTAAGAAATAAGGTGTAGAGGTGAGTATAGTAAATAAGATACCTTATAAGTCTTCATAAATAGAAGATATTTAATCAGAAAAGAAAATAAAAAGTCTTACTAATTTTATGAGTATTTTTGTATTTTATAAAATCTAAGATTAATATAAAATTAATTAATGGGTTAATAAAATTGTTACTAATATAATTTATTTATTAATTTATTTTTATTTGACTAATTAAGCATATTGATAATTTAAAATATTATTTTAGGAATAAATGATTAAGGTAGAATTAAATTATTTTACTTAAAAAGGAAATTTTCTGCTTTAAGATTCTATTTACTTTGATTATGATAGTTGGTAGTGGTAACGGCCTACCAAGTCCACGATCAAAAGCCAAGTTTGACAGAACATATGGCCACATTGGGAATGAAATACCCCAAGTAATATAAAATTACCTGCAGTCAAGAATATTAGTCAATGCTCGCAAGAGTGAACTAGCTAACTGAAATCTTAATTAAATATTAAGATAAGGTAAGAGAAAATAATGATATTATCTTACTATTAGTGTCGTCTAAATTTGGTGCCAGAAGACTCGGTAAGACCTTAGACGCAAACGTTAATCTTCATAATCAGGCGTAAAGGGTGTGTAGGCGGCTTAATTTTATTAATTAAATATATGAAAGTATATTCTTATTAAAGCTAGAATCTAAAAGAGGATAAGCTAAACAACATAATTAATTGGGACTGACAACTTATAATAATGTGGAGTACTAAAGGTTAAAGCTATTTATCTACTTAAGATTGACGCTCAGAAACGAAGGGGAGAATAAGAAACTTAGATTAGATACCTAATTATCTCTCTCAGTCAACGATGAATGGTAGTTATTAAAAATTATATATTTATTTATTAGTAACGAGGTTAACACGATAACCATTCCGCCTTGTTAGTAAGACTGCAAAGTTGAAAACAAAAAAATTAGTCGGTCTTGAAGCAAACGAAGTGAAGCATGTTATTTAATACGATAATCCGCGTAAAATCTTACCAGTTCTTGTATATTCTTATTAATATTTTATTTTTAATTAAGTGAATTATTGTAAGATTACAGGTGTTGCATGGCTGTCGTCAGTCCGTGTCGTGAGAAGTTTGGTTAAATCCGTAAACGGACGAAATCCCTAGTATTAATTTATACATAATACATAGTAGTGTTGATAAGATGCTAGTTGGGGCTAAGACAAGTCATTATGGCCCTCATGAGCTGGGCTATAGACGTGCCACAAAATCTTTTACAAAGTGATGCAATTCTGTCCTTAAAAAATTTTTTAATTAAAAACAAGGAATAAGGAGGAGCTAATCATTAAAAAAAGTTAACTATTAAATTAGTTGAATTGTCATCTGAAACTCGGTGACATGAAAAAGGAATTTCGAGTAATCGTTGATCATTACGCAACGGTGAATTAAGCATTCAGGATGAACTAACCGTCTGTCGCTGGGAAGGAATTTGATTTTAAGGAAGATGTGAATGTTCTTATTTTCTTATTTTCAATTTTTTTAATAGAAAGTATAAATTAACTTTATATGAGTATTAGTTTATAGAATTAGATTTTCTTTATTAGATAAATAGTACATGCTTATTAATTATTTGAATATATATTTATTCAATAGTAACATATTTAATAATTTATATTCTGGTCTAATATAAATTATAAACGTGATTGTTAAGAAAAACTGAACCCAACGAATTAAATTGAGTAACATCTCAAAAGTCATAGCAAGGTAGCCGTACTGGAAGGTGCTGCTGAAAAATAAAACGAAAAGTATATAACCCCTCCAGTTTATTCTATTTAAATATATAATTTTTGCTCTTAATATTTTATTCTTATAGATTATATAATATTCAGTATATTAGGGGGTTAGCTAAGTGGTATAGCAGTAAATTTACACTTTACAGACAGAGTTTCGATTACTCTACTCCTTATAAAGAAAATATTAAGAAAGTTTTAAACAATGTAACTATTATTATATAATAATTAAACTTATATAACTTGTATATTTTATTCAACAAGTATGCCGTAATCAAAGGTAACCGGGTA